>JAPYZT010005628.1:0-13250 GCA_030522965.1 Tryphoninae sp. A BG-2022a
TAACAATTTTTTTATCCTTCGTAATGATTTTTTAATTTCAGAATCGCGAATTTTGGAAAATGGCGTCCAATGTTGATGGGTTTAATTTATTCGTAGAGTTGGAAAAAAGGGCGATGTTAGCAAAATGATTAAACAAAAACGTGTAAAAGTAAATAGGAATGATCATTTTTTTATTTTTGTAAAATTTGACGATTTTAAACGCAAATAAGTTAATTAATTAATAATCTTGCTTGCAATAAAATATCAAAATTATTGAATCAATACGAAACGAGGTTGACAATTTTTTATCCTTCGTGATGATTTTTTAATGTTTGTAAATTATCTTCGAAAAATGATCGCAATCTGCGACGTCGGATTTTCGAATCGATTTTTTTTTCCTTTTTACGGTACATCGGAAAATTCTTCGAGTGCAACGAGCTCGAAGGTAGCGTCGACGTCGTGCAGCCAGGTGGCACACGCGTGACGCGCGCTGTAATTGGTAAAAGTCAATATTCCGTCCCACGAACGTTTCCGTTAATCGAACCAACGCGACGATTCGACATCCACTCGGATACTTTTCCATTACATCGCTCCATTGGTGCCCTTGACGACAATAAAAGAAAAAGAAGGGGAAAAAAAACAACACCGAGTTCCCTTAAAATTACAAATTCCAATCTCCGACGACATAATGGAATTCAATTTGGTTACCTCGCGGATAAATTCTTCACGGTACGGAATCTGAGAGAAAATACACTCTTCGCACTTTCGCTTCTTTATTATTTGTTCTTTTTCTGCCTTTTTCGTATCTCTTTTTTTTTTTGTAAATTCGCTCCGACGCCAGAGAGTTTAATTTAAAGACGATTTCTGACATTCTGATAACACTAATCATACAAAGCTCTCGCTTTATCGAATATCGATACCGGATTTTTTGCTCGCTCAGAATTTTTTTGTTCATCCTTCGCAAATTTTTAACGTACAACGCACGATTCATAAAAGAAATTTCGTTCGTATTTAACGAGACGGATGAATTTTCAATATTCTTCGGAATAGAAATCTTCGATTAAATTGACATTCCATAATTACAATGGTAATTAATTAATTAATTAATTCACTAAGAATTTTAGGACTAAAGAATTTTCCGCTCAAATAGTAACGATCGCTTTGAGAGAAAATTCGATAATTGAAACAGTGATTATTTAAAAAAAAAAATTCTTTTACACTAAACAAAAAAAAATCTTCGTTTCAGAAATAAATGAAATAATAAAATAATTTTTGAAAAATAATTTGTTCCAGAAACGAGAAGTTTTACACATGCTGTAACGAGCCTTATCTGGACATAACGTTCAACATAACGATGAGAAGGAAGACGTTATTTTATACCGTCAATATAATCATACCCTGCATGGGAATTTCGTTTCTAACCGTACTGACATTCTATTTACCGAGCGACAGCGGGGAGAAGGTGAGTTCAAAAAGGAACAAAATAAATTTAAAAAAAAAACGAAAAATCAATCTCTAAAAAAAAACAAAGAAATTGTAATCCATGGTTGTCTCGTCCTCTCCCATTATTGGTTCCTCTCCCATGGTTGTCTCGTCTTTTCCCATTTTCCCATCCACGCATATGCGTACGATCAATAATTTTAATAAACTTTCCATAACTTCAATTATCCCAACTAGTATCCGCTTGATAGGCGTTCGAGTTTGCGAGTTGTTAATCATGGTTTAATATCGCGTGACTCAAGAAGCGAGAGTTTAGAAACTTGCCGTACCTGCCCATCCGCACGCACACAATCGACTCCAAACAAAGCTCAAAGAGCGATTTCGTCGTTTCCACAAACTACGTATACTTATATATATATAAACAACCATATACGTTAAATCCTTATAATTTGCACGCAAAATAATTTCTACCCTCAAGCCATCGTATCAACGATATTTTTCAAACGTAATAAAAAAAAATAATAATAATAATAATTCAAGCCAATAACTTGACAAATTTTCCATCAAAACAAAACAACAATAATAACAATTCGAAAACCTGGAGAAAGTAAAAAAAAATTGTGTATGTCGAAAGCCTTATTGGGCCCATGGAGCATTTTCGAGTCAAGAAGCAAAGCTCAACCAACGATTTCGTTGCTTCCACAAACTACGTATACTTATATACAGGGTGGCCGACATAACTGTTAACAGCTGAATATTTAGGAAACTATTTGTCCAATCAAAAAGTTGTTTATGAGAAAATTTTATGCTTTCGAGGAGCCTTTCTAACTACAAAAATATGAAGTTACTCCCTACCCCCCTTTATGGGGGGCGGGGCGTAACTTTACAATTTCAAACGAGACCCCCTATAAAATGTTAGATGGTTGGATTCTACGGGAAAAAACAAATAAATTTTATTCGAAATATTTTTTTGTCAGATGTGATTTTTTGTCAGATAGGGGGTCCCGTTTAAAATTGCAAAGTTACGCACCGCCCCCCGTAAAGGGGTGCAGGGAATAACTTCATATTTTTGTAGTTAGAAAGGCCCCTCGAAAGCATAAAACTTTCTCGTGAACAACTTTTTGATTGGACAAATAGTTTCCGAAATATTCAGCTGTTAAGAGTTATGTGGGACACCCTGTATATAAACAACCACATACGTTAAACCCTTATAATTTCCACGCAAAATAATTTCTACCCTCAAGCCATCGTACCAACGATATTTTTCCAACGTAATAAATAATAATAATAATAATTCAAGCCAATAAATTGACGAATTTTCCATCAAAACAAAACAACAATAATAACAATTCGAAAACCTGGAGAAAGTAAAAAAAAATTGTGCATGTCGAAAGCCTTATTGGGCCCGTGAAGCATTTTCGAGTCACTGATTGTTTCCGTATCCGGATTAAATCCGCAGTGATATCCTCGAAACCGAGTGGAAAAAGGGAAACGTCGATGTACGAGGTTGTTTCACGATATCGGGTCCAACCGTGCGCGGTATACATGCGTAGATATCAATTTTATTATGGTCCTTTGCACAGAGTCGTGCGATATACTGCGACATTGCCAATGTGTATATGTGTAGATATAACATATAAATGTTCACGCACGTATACATAGATACATATATATATATATATATATATATATATATATATATATATATGGCATTTATGTGTATATATAGCAAGAGTTCACCGATGCGGGGGCCAATTCTCCGCGTTAGCTAATCCGTTTACGTCACTTCGGTGCTGGCTAAGCGAGTCAGGTGCCTCGTTAACTCTTGGAACCACCGGTACATTTATGTCCGCCGAGCCTGTGAGCTCCATGAGAAGGCATGGGCTTCGCTCTTCTCTATCTATCCATTTCTCTTCCTCTCTCTCTCTCTCTCTCTATATATATATATATATATATATATATATATATATATATATATATATATAGGGACAGAGAGACAGACAGACAAACACAGAGAGAGAGAGAGAGAGAGATATCCTTCTCTGTCAATTTCTCTCTTTCTCGTACACACACTCTGTTCCTCTCTCTCTCACTCTCTCTCTCTCTCTCTCTCTCCCTCTCTCTCTCTCTCTCTCTCTCTCTCTAAATCCTCGTTCCTCCTGTAAAGTAACTCGCGAAATTCAACCCCCAAGTGTATACCGTTTCTATTACCGTGGATAGAGAAACGATTAAACTTCGCGTATATACACGTGTGTAAATCCAACTTGCAATCCCACCCCGGTATGCAACGATAGCGAGAAAGAGAGACGGAGAGCCGCGGAGAAATTATTACAGCGATAAGTTTGTTTCGCGTTGGACCGACGATATTTTACTAACCTTAACTACGATCAATATTTCACTACTATCGTTCGGCATTCGTTAACGTTATCATACCGAATGGTAGATCGTTAATTCAATCGCA
The DNA here is from genome assembly GCA_030522965.1 of Tryphoninae sp. A BG-2022a. Classification (NCBI taxonomy): domain Eukaryota; kingdom Metazoa; phylum Arthropoda; class Insecta; order Hymenoptera; family Ichneumonidae; species Tryphoninae sp. A BG-2022a. Next base: position 3,881 of record JAPYZT010005628.1, read on the forward strand.
AACGACGTCGCACACACGGAATCGTTATTAGCCATCGATTTTTGTATTTATTTTCTAAGCGTCGGTCAGCAAAACGTTTTTTTTTTAATCGACACAAAGTCCAGTTTCAAATTTGGAAACTCTCGCTGATGAAAAGAGAGAGAAAGAATATCGAAATATTGTTTGGAAAACGTGCGAGTGCGAAGCGCCCGGCTTCGTTGTTACGTTGGAAATTTAACACTGTCTCGCGTTAATTAGCGGTTACGTTACCGACGGTTACGTTAATAAACGTTTACATTTTATAGTTTTAAAACGTCTCTTGCAAGTACGCTCTACATTGTTCGATTTAATTATTGTTATTGTTATTATGAATGAAAAATTCGAGATTCGCTTATCAGAATTGAGTTACTTTTTTATTTTCAAATCGTTAGCATTAAGAAATTAATTACGATTTAATTCGCTTATTTAACCTTCAAGCGAGCGCGCGGTAATTTAAAACGGCAAAAGTCGCGCGTAAACTTAAAGACCTCTGGGAGATTTCAGGGATTGAAAACACCAATTAATTAATAGTCATTTATTTGTTATAATCAGACACATCATCTTTGTGCTGGGAAACAATTTGTTGAAAAAAATTAAGCGACAAAGAAACAGGCTATAAGAAATGGAAACTACATGGGACAAGAAATTACAATCTAATGTACGCAAATGTATTGGGTGCGGTCGATTCAATGTCGCGCGTCCGCTTGAGGGTTAAACAATTTATAATTGTCTCGTCATGCAATTATTTATCACATTTTTTGTTTTCCTGTGACAAAAAATTTCGCCCATTTTTTTAACTTCGCCATTAACGTAAATCTGAACAAATTTAATGTGAGAATAATTATCTATAATTGTGTGAAAAAGAAATCGATCATTATCAAATTGATTACGATTAGAAATTCTTTCTAACGATTCATAATAATTGTCTCGTGATAAAATCATTTCATATATTTTCTTTATTTTCCTTCCTTTTCCCCCTCGTCCTAAATACATTTTTGTCCACGATTACATAAAAAAAAAACTTAATTTTCACCGACGACCGATAAAATCGAAGGAAATAAGGATCAAACGTTGGCTTGGTTAAAGTAGAAGGGGTTGAAAGCTCGAGCGTGATCCGAGGGAATGTAATATTTATGAAAGAGAAAGGAGAAGGTAGAAAGGACTAGGAAAAGGGAGAATTAGTTACCTTTCACGTACGTATGTCGAGCTCGTTATTTTCCTCTTATCTCGCCGGCGGGGATTGTACGATAGTTCTCTGTCTCTCTCCTTTCTCTCTCCTTCTCTCTGTCTATTTCACCCCTTCTCTCATGCTCTCATCTCCGCGTACGTCGGCTCGAACTATTTTTCATTTCCTAGTCAGGCCTTTGCCCCTATCACCTTTCGTTGGGAAAAACCCCCTCAGGCCCTCCTCGCCATTCCTCCACTTCCCACCCCATATTCTCCCTCTCCCCTCTCTCTCTCTCTCTCTTTCTCTTCGGTCTCACTTTTTCTCGAGTCCTCGCCCTCAGTACAGCGAAAAGCTCCGCTTTGTGTTGCCGGAGAATTTTCTGATGTGAATACAACCTCCGTTCACCAAGCCACCCCTTCCAACCCCCTACCCCCTCCTCCATGCTCCGTCCAGCTCGGATAAATATGAGAAAGTCTAGCGGATGAAAGAACCAGTCGCCTGGTTAAAAGACTCCAAACGAAAAAGAAAAACAAAACCGTTCGATCTAACGGTCTCGAGCGCGCCCATTTTGTTTCTAAAAAATACCACTGTTATTCTCATCTCTCTCGTTTCGATTCTCGTTTATCTCGGAACGTTTGCTGAACTCGCATTGCGACGAAATAAACTTTTGTTTACGCGCGAATGGGAACCTTTTGATATTTTTAACGACCTCGATAACGATCTCGCGTACGTAGAAGCGCCTAAAACTTCCCTCGCTACGAGTCCGATATTGTTGAAGGTCATTTACCAAGGTCAAATTTTCAATCAGACGTAGGATTCGATTTTGCCCTTTTTTCGGAGTGTGTGGAACAAATTTCAGACACATTTAGCTTGGTCACGTTGTGGAATAATATCCAAGGACTCGGTAGACATCAAAGGTCGAACGATTTATTCCGCAAACAAGTCTCGATATCGACTTATGCGATGTCGAGACGATATTTCTTTTCTCTCGGTTCTCTTTCTCTTCTTTCTAAAACCCTCGAACATCGGCGTCGCCTTGACTCGGGAAACGTTACGATCTTTCGAAAGCCTTCCAGTAAACGGCGGTCGAGACGTTGCGGAATCGATAAGTAATAACCCATACATCATCCCCCTCTCGGACACGCATCATCCCGGGCTTAGGGAACGATTCATCTTCGTCCGTTCCGACCTAAGCGAGAAAATAATTTTGTCATTTCGTTGAAAATACCGTGAAAAGTCGAGAGAGAAAAATGCGGAGAAAGAGAGAAGGTAATGGAGAAAAAAAGGGAGAGGAAGAGAGAGAGAAAGAGAGAGAAAGGGCGAAAAAGGGAGAGCAAGAGAAAGAACGAAAAAGAGAGAAACCGATCGTGAAGAGAGACCGGAAAATTCGTTCGCCAACTTTCTGGTACCTACGTTGATTTTCCTCGATCCGAGTTTTGGCTCCTCGGTCGAGCGTTCGCGTGAAAGCTACCAAGTGAAGTGAGGCATTTTATTACTAGACATTAGGAATACTGTCGTAGAGATGGGAAAGTATTCCGAGATTTCGTCGAGTTTCGAACGAAAGCCAAAATGTACTCTAAAACGTTTTTTCAAAAGATAAAATTAAACGATCGTACGATATACAAAATTATTCACACCCAAAATTGTATCGACTTTGAAAACCTGTTAAAAGGCATCGATTTTTTAAATATATAAAAATTAGACAATAAAAAAAAAATTTCAAATTTGTAAGAATAAAATTGTGTTCAACATTTCATTTGCTTGATACTCGAATGATTTGAATATTTGAAAAATCAATTTCCACGATTATACAGAACTGCGGCAGAGCAAAAATAAGCCGGAAGCAAAACAAACGACAAAAGGATTAAAATAACAAAGTTCGTCGCGCGAACGATATATTTTCTCGTTGGCTCTCGATCGTTTCCGAGATAAAATTCATCGCGTCAATGTGGTGCGGGGGGAAAATGGTCGGGGGTTTTGGTGGGAGGAGTTAGAATGGATTTAATATGCTGATTCACGCTGCGTTCATCAATATTCAAGTGTCGCGAACCTCCGGGCGGTTCGCGACGCTCTCGCGACGTTGAAACACACAGTATCAATTTTGCACAGTACCCGTTTATCATTGGGATTGCAAATTTCGCGAATCCTAACGCCGGCATCGAGAAACAGAGTTCACCTCTGCCTTTATATACGTAGTTGCATTCGTTTATTCATGATCTTTTATTTTTTTCTCTTTACCACCACCTTCGTCTCTTCTCTCTTTCCCCACTCTCTCTCTCTTTTTTAATTCTTATAGTTCCATCCTATGTATACTAATACAATAATAAGTCTCTCGAATTTGCATTGTATATTTGAGTCGAGTATCGACGGAATTCGTATCTCGTTTGTGTTGCTGTACGTATTTACCATTATGTAACGTGTTTGTCCAACGATGCAACATTGGAACGCAATTAAATCATAAAAATACGCAAATCATATACCGAGAGATATCGCGTCTGGCTTTCGCAGCACGAGTCAACGGTCTGACCACTAACAGCCATATCCACTTTACAGCGTGATTATTTATAAAAAGATGTACACTTCGGTTATCAGGTATCGATTCTCGTGATTTCCATCACGGTTTATAATTTCCATCCTCTCCAATATCAATGCATCGAATCCCACTGGTCCTCTTTTTCGACCAATTTTTCGTTCGTTATAATCGATAAGGGAATAAATCATTTTTACTTCATTGTCATATTTTTAAAAAAGACATTAAAATTTTTAATTTCACTAAATATCTTGTTTCATTAATTCACTGAATTTTCATCTACCCTTTGTCCTTGTTTTATTTTCTTTGATAATAGAATTTTTTTTTCTGGGTCAAAATATTTTTTGAATTTTTGACATTTTCACTGTCGCGAGTTTTTCGGGCTTGTTTCACGCTCGAAAAAAGATCGTTCAAATTCGTGTATTATACTCGCGACTATATTTTGTCGCCACTTGACATCCGCTTCGTTCGAAGGAAACGGACGGAGATTTGATGCGTCCGTGTGGTAAGTGGGTTGACTGTCTGACCAAGTACGGCATTATCCCCTTTGCGGTTCGTTCTTCCGTGTTACGCACAGCGCTGTTAAGAAAACTTCTTGCTCTTTCCATAATATATATATCTAATATATAATTCATAAATGTATATATCGAACTTTGACAGTTTTTGTGGCTACTGTAACAAAGCGCCAATCTACGTTTTAAATGTGTTCGCAGCGATGAAAAGGTCGAAAAACCAAATATTTCTGTAAATTGCAATATATCAAGATTATAATAACGACACTCGTGTTACACTGATTAAATGTCAATAATAATACTCTAGTTTGATAATAAAAAACTGTCATTTTTTAAATAAATTCTGTTTAAAATAAACAAAATATTAAACTTGTTATCAAAGCGATGTCATAATTACTTTTTGTTCTATTGGAGCAAAAAAAATGAAAGTTCTAATGTTAAAAAAAAAGTTACCTACAAAAATCTTCCAAAACCTGTTCAAAGTTACCCAGTTTAACGAAATCGTATACATATCCACAGTTGTATTATATAGTGTAGTATATTATCAGTTACACTGATTAAATGTCACTAATAATTCTCTAGTTTGATAATAAAAAACTGTCATTTTTTAAATAAATTCTGTTTAAAATAAACAAAATATTAAACTTGTTATCAAAGCGATGTCATAATTACTTTTGTTCTATTGGAGCAAAAAAAATTGAAAGTTCTAATGTTAAAAAAAAGTTGCCTACAAAAATCTTCCAAAAACTGTTCAAAGTAATCCAGTTTAACGAAACCGTATACACAGATATATTATACAGTGTACACACTTATATAAATATATAGACACAGCTTTCCTATTCTCTCTCTCTCTCTCTCTCTCTCTCTCTCTCTCTCTTTCTCTATCTCTTCGTGTCTCTCTATCTCCCTCATTCTCTCTTCCATCTCGAAACGCCCGTTGAGCACTGCCAGTTTCTCATCATGGTGGTTCACCGAGAAGCCAGTCGTGTTGGCCACAGGGAAATATTGACCCATCCCTCATCGACCCGTGTGCGGGGTGAGTGTCGCGACACTTCGCATAAGGGGTTGTATAAAGACGACGAGAGGCCGGCGTTCCTCTGTCTGCTCTCTGGAATGACTCTCATACTGTACACACACACAGACACACACACACACACACACACACACACACACACACACACACACACACACACACACACACACACACACACACACACACACACACAACACACACGCGCACACACGCACACACACGCACACACACGCACACACACACACACACTCTTATTTAACGCCTTGTTCACGAGATGCTATTGTGCGAGAATATCATGACGTACCAATGAAAGATATCACCTGGCACTGGCTAAGAGGAACGATCGAACGTGCGAACTGAATGCTCGTGCTAGAGATTGATAAACGCGAGTCCTTTCATCGCCATACTGGCTTTTGACTCCTCCAGCATGACGCCATACCCTATATCAGCCTATTGTGATTTGATTTATCAAAAAAAAAAACGCCACCAAGAGCCCGCGCTTTTTACATTTCGTTCAATTTAGCACAAAAATCTTTGAGCTTTCGCAATAACTTCGCTATCGATGCGTTGAATGATATATTTTTCAATGAAGTAAATCCAAACTACTGGAATGTTTCGAGAGCTCGTATTGACGTCAAAGCAAAGATTCGAAAGCGTTATTTGAATATTCTGTGAAGATTTAAATGGCGGTAAGTTGAAAGGATTCTGCAAACGTTGATTTGATATTCGCGAAGGTTTTTTTAGACGATTCGACGATTACTTACAATTAGCTTTGAAGAGGTGAGAAATTCTCGAGGGCAAAATTTGTAATAACGCGTACAGAACTCGTACCTTAAGGACTGTAATTTGTCTCTCAAGACGAATTGCATTGTAGTTGAGTTTTCCTGGGATTTGCCCTCGCGATGTCTGAACAACGATCTATCTTACCCCCTCCCCCCCCCCCGCCATCAAAATAACAAAGAAACGTCGTCATTTTCTTTCTCGTCTTTACGAACGTGCATCCGTCTTAGTAACGACACGATGACGAAAGCCTATATAAAATAGATCCCGGGAGAGGCACAAAAGAGCAACGGTAGGAACGATAAAAGAAAAAGGCTTTAAGATCTTTCCAAGCTCCGTGACGACCCGCGTCGCTTAGACCGATTGAAAAATTCATAGCTCCATGACCGAAGCGTCGTTTTCAAAGAGATAAAAATGACACAAAATGATAAAAGCGATGGATAAGAGAGAGAGAGAGAGAGAGAGAGAGAGAGAGAGAGAGGTTTAAGTGAATGGATCGAGTTTTATATCGTCGATTAAACTTAACTTATTGGCGACATTCGTCGAGATCAAAATCGTGGCGAATACAATTTATCCAATCAGAAGTCAAGAATTTTCATTTAACGATATTAAATTTTACCTAGCTCGAAATAATTCTATCTCCATCGAATAAATACAGTTTTCAAGTGAGTTTGATTGATGGTAACAAATTTTACGATCCAGCTGGATGATAATAAAATCGAAAAAGGTAATTGTAATTTCTACGTAGCTAATATATGTATATAAGTCAATTCTATAAATGTTATCTGCCTCTTTAATTTGTCGCTAAATTCTCATTTCCCGTCGTGGAACTGACTGCGGAAATTTACGAGAACAATGCTGTCGGTCCGGAAGAGGTTGCTCCGTCGAGAATGTATGACCGAACGCGCATGTATCCACGCCCCTGCAACTTTGTTCTCGGGGTCGTGCTCGAGCAATGAAAACCACCAAGTTTAATGAGTCGACGGCGTGTTAAACTTACCCATGAGTCGTGTGCTGTCCCCATAACCCTACATTATTATACGTATGTATAAACACCAACGGGTTATCGCGAAACCGACGGCTTAAACTCTCGCATTTTCCCAAAACTGATAAGCTCACTAATTTACGATTCTTTGATAAATAAATTTAACGCACGAAGAGTGCACAAGGGATCGGGATTGTTGAGGGGCGTGCGTGCTGCAACAGGTTGAAAGTTTTTTCTTTAGGAAAAATCATTTCGTAGCTATCGTTTTCAACCGGGAATTAACTGTAAATTAAGAATGAGAAGTTTCGTTATCTCATTTTAAGAAATTTCCGGTCGATAAATTCACAAAATAGGAAATTTTTTGTTTTTTTGTGCGTTTGACTGAGTTTTTTTTTTTAAAAGGTGGACAAAGTATTTTAAGTTTATTTTCTATGTAAAATTTCCGATTGTATGGAATCGGAAATTTCTCGTACAATACAAATATCACGATTTTACTTCCGGTTTATCATGAATTGTCGGTCCAAAAATTAAAAAATTAAAAATATTCACGATTTTTCGTTTTTTTATGGATAAATTGCAACAAATCGTTATGAAAATTGTGATATTCGTGTTCTATGCAAAATTTCCAAGTTAGCAACCTCCTTGCAAAGGCTTTTTGGATAAACAAAAGTTAATCCTTTAAAAGTGTCGATTTTTGAAACTTTGAGTAGATGAAAGAGAAAAAATTTATTTTTGAACCAAAAAGACGTTTTAGAAAAATTGTGGATTTTAAAGTTTCCCGTAAAACACGAATATAACATTCGTATTCTCAGTTTATAACAAATTATCGGTCAAACGATGCACAGCGTGAAAATCCTTTCTTTCGTTCTCTTCGCATTTCGACCAAGTTCCCAAAATAATTCACCGCAAAACCCTTTCGTTCATAAAAGTTCTCGATTGTCTCCTCTCGTGTAACCAGAAGTGTTCATTTTTTCATTTTCACTTTTACTTCCACCCGAGACTCTCCCTAATGTCTCGTAACAGATGCTCGCACGACTTTTCCTCTTTTATTCGTAGCATTTCGCGCACGTGTGTCGTCACGAGATAAGAACGAAAAAATCGCAAGGGTGGAATTTAACGATGTTCTATAACGGTGTACGAAAGTTGTCGTGTCGGGCATACAAAATCCGTAAGAAAATTCGTATTTATCGTCGGAATGAGAAAAACACCTCCGAGTAAGTAGGAAAAATAAAGAACAAGAGAGAAGGAAACTGTGGTGAGAATGAAAAGAAGTTTAGGTCTGGAAACACGAGACCTGTACGATCGTCGACGTCTCGTGGCTTAGTACGAGGGATGAAGATTTTCTGTTCCGGTGGAACCTGAAGAAAATCACGAAGCTATGGAGGAAGAGAATTCAGGAAAAATGGGACAGAAGAGATGCGACAAAAAGACCGGAAAAGTAAACTCTTATAGTTCTCATGGGAATGTGGACATTAGGGGTGGGTTGGTTCGCTGACGTAAATTTTCTCGAAAGCCGGAATGGATAGGAATCCATTCATTTTGATAAACGAGACAAATGGATCGACTGGAAAGAATAAGAGTAGGAGATAGAGCGAGGAAGAGAAATCTACGAAGATAGCGACAGATGGAGTTCGAGAGCAAACCCAAGTGGGGGGAATGCGAGACTGTCGTTGATCGAAAAATAACTACGCTCCCTATACATAGTCGTACATATCCGAGAATTGGCAAAGTCGGTACACCGTTCGAAAAATGCCGAGGTTGAATAAAAACAACGACGAGAAAAAAAGGACGATTTTTATTTTTAAATCTTTCATTTGAATTTCGCTGTTCGCAATTTCACGATTGCCCCGAATCTCATCCACGAGGCTAATGGCAAAACGATATTCGCGATTGTTATTCCCTACTAGGAAAAACATTCGCGCACAGTGGCTGTGAGTCGGGAGTGGAAGGGGAGAGAATGAAAAGATGAAAAAAAAAAAAGAAATTCTCGAAGACGAGAGGAAGCTCTAGAAACTAAGCCGGAGTCTCCGTGAATCAGAGTGAACCTTGTGTGACGCGTGAAGAGAGAATGGTGAATGACTCGTTTGAAATATTGAAGGGATGTACTCTCGGAAATGAAGCTTTCGGTGAGTTTTGGAGGGTGCGGGAAAAGAAAAGTACGAACAAAAGACATGGACGATCGTTTACCGTACGTACACACAGCGGCTTATAGTTAACCGTCGCTACTCGATTTTCAAAATTAAAATATTATTATTATTATTATTATTGTTATTGTTATTGTTGTTATTATTATTATTATTATTATTATTATTATTATTATTATTATTATTATTGTTATTATTAT
>JAPYZT010005629.1:0-14460 GCA_030522965.1 Tryphoninae sp. A BG-2022a
GTGTGTGTGTGTGTGTGTGTGTGTGTGTGTGTGTGTGTGTGTGTGTGTGTGTGTGTGTGTGTGTGTGTGTGTGTGTGTGTGTGTGTGTGTGCGTGTATGTATGTATGTATATACATGCACAACATATTACGTGCACCGGTATAGAGAAGAATTACAGTGGAGAATTCTCGGGAGGAAACATATTTCATCGGTCACGCGAGAGACGTATTTAAATCCATGTACAAAGTCTTTTGAATAAGAGGAGAAGAGAGAAAGAGAGAGTGGGAGAGAGAGAGAGAGAGAGGAAAAAAGCCCAACCGTAAAAGAGGTTCTTGTGTTGTAAAGTTCACATAATCGTAGTGTCTAGGTAGAAGGCTAAGTCTATTACACCAAGAAAAATAAAGAAAGATCATACACACATACACACGCGCGCGTACACCCCCCCCCCCGCCCGCCCAGCCAAACCCAGACACATTAAAACACACACAAACTCGAAAAAGTAAAAAAAAAAGAAGTTGAATATAGAAAATCCTAAAGTCACCAATTTAGACAAATTTGTATTTGCCATTCGCTGATAAACAAAGCGGAGGAATTTAATCGTGCGAATGAAACTCGTACGTATACATATACATATACAAAACATACATATACGTATACGTCGCGCGCGCGCGCGCGTGTATGTGTGTGTGTGTGTGTGTGTGAGAGAGAGAGAAAGAGAGAGAGAGAGTGCGCGCGCGCGAGTATGCCCACGAAGGGATATAAGTCAGCTCTCGTATCTTCGGAGAAACAAATAAAAAACACAAATAAACTACCGTCAGAACAAAAGAGCGGAGAATGAGGTGAGAATGTGTCTCTACTTGCACGATGAAGAATCGGTTTAAGAAATAATAAAAGATGGAAAGAAAACGTAACGAAGACACAAGCCCATCCGCACGCCGCACCGGACTCATACAATCTAAATATCAAGGCAAATGAAGTGTATTCATGTAATTCAGCATTACTACGTATGGAAATAAATAGTTGTTATTGTAAGAAGCGTAAGCTCGTTACCGTTCATTTCCCGAATGGTCCTGTCCATTTATTCAATTTTTACAGCCGTCATTGTGGATATTTTCTATTTATTGAGACGGGAGTCTTGTTTCCCTCACCAGCCGGGGCCTGGATCAAGGGCTGCCAGGGCTCTTTTGGAAGGTTTGAGAAATATTATCAAATTATTCAATAAATAGTTGGGTGCCAGTTAGCTTTATGAGGCTAACACTCGATAAACGTCAAATATGTTTACTGTGAGACTCGCACAGGGAGGATACAGTTGGATGATCCGAGGAGCCGCGGTGTCATCAAAAAGTTTCGTTGACTACAAGAAAGGAAACTATAAATTTAGGTTATCTCGAGACAAGATAACCGAACTGTTTGACAAAGGACTTGTGAGTCAGTGTGGTTTTACAATAACTTTGACAGTTTCAATTTCACAGTGGACTACGATGGATTTGACAAAGGTTACTGATGGAAAAGATTGATAAGATGACAGCTGGACAAAGAGTATTGAGGGATGTTCGTTCCGCGACACTCTCGCTCTCGTTAAGTCCCCCCTTGTTTTGGGATGTAGCTTTACTTGATCGAGAATTATGAGATCGATATTACGCGCAAGTGCTTTCCCTCATCAAGGATTATTTGCAGGCGGCAAAATATGATTTTAAATATTCAATATTTTAGAATTCTTGTCACATTATGTAGTTTGAGAAATTTAGTTCCATAGTCAAATTTTCTTTGTTTAATTTGTCTATTTATTAAATTTTGATAACCTTCTTCGTTACGGATATTTTATATTTATATTCGTGAATTTCTCCTGTCTACCCTTCTCGGGTTTTGACAAGCTTTGCAAATCTCATTCCTCTACCTTGACTCTCTTTTTATGGGAGAATCCGACTGCAGAAAGCTTTCGCTCTTGTTTCTCTACCCTCCCGTTATACTGTTTCGCATTTGCCACGGACGAAGGGAAATTGCAGCAAACCCTGCGTTGATACTGGTCGGTACCTGGCTAGTTTTCCCCCAGTGGCAATGCGGGTAAACTCAAGTACGATCACCAAGAGGAACCCTAACCTAGGGCCCCGGCGACAACTCCTCAGCTGTGGTACGATGGGCCACCCCCATTGCTCGGCCGGTGACGCCATCTGCACAATGAGAACCGGCTTGCGGGAGCACCAAACCCGAACACTGACCTCCCACGCACCACGGAGAGTTTGGACATTTCTTCTGGTAGGATCCGAATCACTAGAATTGCAGCAAAAAGCATTTGCAAGAAAATTTTTTTCAATCCGTGTCGACTATGGGAATCGAACCCCGGTCCGCTGCGTGCGAGTCCAGAACTCTATACACTGAGCTAAATTTAATAAAATTGTGAGTATTTCAAAATGCCAAGCGTATATTTAAATATGACCCTCTGACTATAAGAAGTAGGTACGCGCCGAACTTGGAAACTTCGAAATTCGAAACGGAAATAAATACACTTTGTTCTTTCGCACCTGATAGTACCAGGTTTGCGAGGAAGAAGATGAAAGTTGCCGAAGTATTCTAGACTAAGGTCGATTGAGGGTCACGAGGGGATGATTTTTCTTCATACAGATCTTGCTCCGTACAGAATGTAAAATGCGATTAGTCGTCGCTCTGTCAGCGTATATTGCTAAGGGTACGTAGAGAGTCATGGCAACAAATAAATAGCATGGAGACAGTGGGCGAGGGGATGCTAACAAAAAATAACATTTCCATGCAAACGAAATTCTCGACGACTCGACCTCGCGACTATATACATAAATATTGTTTCCTCCTCCTCGTCTCTTACCGATATCTTGTTTTATTTCAACCAGTGTGCATTGCGTTGCACGAAATCGTAATGATAATGAATTGCTCTCCCGTTTTTTATTTTTTTTATTCGTGGACCTTTTCTTCCGGAATATTTAGTCGACTATTTGTCTAATTATCAAGTAAAATGGTTGCATCGGTGATATGAGGAGGGGGATTTGAACTTGGAGTGACCGCACGTGCAAATCTATCAGTTAGCTAGAATCGCGGAAAAATTTATTATGTCTTCTTGTTTTATTTTCTTGTGGCTGACACAGTAAATAGTAAAAATTATGTATAGAAGCCATGATAAAATTATATTGTCGTCGGTTATTAAAAACTTTATCACTATCGGTTCCAAACCAATGATTACGCTGCGAGGTTGCGATATACGTATAAGCTGCCTACAGTATTTTACAAATCGTGCTTGAGTTGCACAACTTTGACCATTGAATTGCTTTCTTATTGCACGATTTTTTCTTTCAAGTTAATCTAGGTATTTGAAGTTCATTGAATCTTAACTTTATTAATCTTCATCGATCGCATGTATTTATAATATTATTGCAACTTTACAATTGCAACCAAGAAATTTAAAATCGTAATATTAAAAGTGATATTGATCTGCAAAAAGAAATCATGTTGCTTTTTGCTTTCGTATTTTCATAATCTATAACGTTATTTTTTAGATTGTGGCCAGATAGAAGTTGCGATCAAGATGCTACGTGCCGTATTCATTTTTGGGTTGTGCTTGACTCTAGTGGGTGTAGGAATGGGCGATGAATTCGATTGGATAGTAAATATGAATAACAATCTGTGTAGAGAATTTTGCATATATTGCCAATTGTGACACTGTATTGCGGTCATGTAAATGCAATAAATAATTACTAGTTCAAAACTATTTTGTCTGAGGATGAAAAGAAAAAACTCAAAAATAAGAAAAATTTTCCTGTACTAATGAATTAATTACCAAACGGTAATTACAGAAAAATATGTAATAAAATGACTGACGAAAAGTGTCGAGATTCACAAAGTATGCGTTAAATATTTGAATAAATTAATCATACTTAATCGACCGTTAAACACTAGTCCAAAAGGGTGCCGACTCCATCAAAGCAATCCCAGACCCTCGCTAGATGCAAAGGAATATGTAGCGTGAGTATCTCTGTTTTGAGTACTTACGGCGTTCAAGATTGGTTCAGAATTCGAATAATTTATTCGACGATCTCGATTTCTTCCCAGAATGGACCGCAGCTTGCTAGTCCAGATATCTGTCAAGGTGTGCTGTGCGCTGACCAACTAAGACGGAACGATCTGTATTTCTTACCGATAACGATGGCAGTCATAGACGGGACGATTTGTGGCGGCGCAAATGTAAGTTTCCTGTTTCGCTCGATGTATCATGTGAAACTTTTTTCGACGTAATAAGTCTAAACGATCGGTCGACCCGCGAAGGGCTGACTATTTACTACCATCGTATCAACCGTCGTTTTCACGAAGGTAATCATTTTATTTTTAATTGGCACCATTGCAATTTTGAAATATACGATAAATTTCCAGAAACGTTTAGAAAGAAGTGTCTGACCGAAGTGCAATAGTATTCGCCGAAATGTGTAAACATCGATTAAAAATATAACCAGTGTGTCGATGTTCCAGGTTTACAAGCAGGGAGTATGTAAGAGGATCCCGGTAACGAAGGTTCCAACGGAATACGGCGGCTCGGACAGCTTTTATTGCGACATTTCCATTGGTCATGAAAGTGATGGTTTTTATGATAGACCTATTGATCACAAGGAGAACGTGAAACCATCTTGCCCTAATCGACAACAGTCCTAATCGTTGCCAAAGGTGCCGGTCAAATCCAAATCGACCGAAGTTAAACTGTAACTAATCATGGATCGAAATATAAATTTAAAAAAATCTTCAACATGAAGTCTTCGGTTTTTTTTTTATTTTTGCCTCGCCATGATTCACCAATAGGATAAACAATTTTTATGATCGAGCGAATATTTTATCGCTTGGATAAGAGATACGACTATTCCGCATTCGATTCAACCGTATTTCTCAATTGTTACGACGCCTAGACTCCACGTGTGGATTCCAAGGTTTTTCTGTATTAAAGTTGTCTCGAGGTAAGTATAATGCCAGAATTCTCGTATTAGAATTCTTCGCGAAAATCGAGTAGACACGATTATATCAAAGAGTTTGATAAATTTAATAAAAACGTGGGTATTTCAAAATAGCAAGCGTATATTTAAATATGAATCTCTGACTATATGAAGTATGCGTAGAACTTGAAAACTTCGAAATTTGGAACTGAAATAAATAGGCACATATCATTCTTTCGCAGCTGATTTGCGAGGAAGTAGATGAGGGTTGTCGGCGTTTTCTAGACGGTAGTAATCACACACGCACTTCACCCCGCGTAGTTGGGGCTACAGCCAATGCACCATCGAAATCACCATCAAATGCGAAATCGTCGCAATTTATTTTTTTTACGATATGAAATTATAATAAAGACAACTTTAAACATTAAACACATCTTTCGTTTCAATATATATATATATATATATATATATATATATATATATATATTGGTCGACTCGCGTTTCTCCGTCTCTTGTCGGTTTCACCCCAACCCTCCTCGTCACTTATATCTTCTTTTTTTTCAACGAGTGAACACCGCGTTGCACGAAATCGTAAAGATAACCGAATAGCTCTCCCGACTTCCAGTTTTTTTATTCGCGGGCCATATTGCCGGGACAATCATTCTGGTATTTGCATAATTATCGAATAAAACGGTTATGTCGTTGATCCGAGGGGGACGATCGAGAGACGAGTAGATGGGGTCTTTCTTCCTCGAGGTATATATATATATATATATATATATATATATATATATTTTAAAACGAAGTGTACGACTAATTTCATGCTCTTACTTTCTCGTAATATATATATTCTCTTTCCTTATTTCTCGTTTCTGCCTCTCCCAATTTTTTTTTAACGCGTACGCTAGGGTGATTTCAGATTTGTTCCCACACTGCCTCACGTTACGTCCCCTTGATTTGGATTTTTTTCCTTCTCTTTAACTCTGTTACTCTCTCTCTCTCTCTCTCTCTCCCTCTCTCCCTCTCTCTCTCTCTCTCTCTCTCTCTCTCTCTCTCTCTCTCCCTCTCTCTCTCTCTCTCTCTCTCTTTCTCTCACTCACTCCCTCCCCAGTGATTAGACCAAGTCGTATAATTTGGACCAGAGATGCGATAGTACGATATTGTTTATGAGCCGTGTTCCCTGCCCCCCTCTCTCCCCCTTCCGCCGTGAAAACCTGGCGAGACGCCGGGCACTTTTTTCCAAGTTGCTGATAGAAGCGTTTTTTATACATCCGGTTTTGTATATACGTACCTATAATATATATATTCAAGTTTAACTTTATTGTCATGACAAATTAATCGCGGATAAAAAAGACAAGTTTTTTTGTTTTAAATGGAAGCGGTTTCGCGTATATTTAGGAGAAATCAAATTTTGATTTCATCTGGCTTCGACTAATTTGCTCTGTGATATGAGATAGCCAAAAATACGTGACATTTTGAATTTATAAAAAATTTTATTATTTTGTATTCGACAGTTGCGTCGCGATTCGAAAATATTTTTCTTTTTTAAAGTCTTATCTATATATCCGATAAAGCATTTAGGTTCGGAGAAGTAACGAACGCCTCCTTCTCACCGTTGCAGCCGAGCGATAAGTTTACACTCGTTGACGTCAATAACGTCGAGCGCACAAGCGCGTTTTATTTTTAATTGGAAGAACCATTAGCGCATGCGCGTATCGCTCTTGGGAATTTTGAATTATTATTTTATTTATAAGAGAGAATCGCGTCTTGGTAATGCCGTTTCGTGTCGATGCGAAATAACGAATGTGTAGCTACGAACGTGCGAGAGAAAAAGTAGGGGAGATGGGAAAAAACAATGTTTCCACGGGAGAATGATAATGGAATCGAATATAAAAAGAAACACGAGTCGCGCACAATTAACGCTCGCGATAATTAACAAGGACTCTCTATGTTTATTAACGATCGATGAGACATAAATCACGGGCAATTTATTTTATCTTTTGCATTTTTATGTTTACGACGACATCTTCGCTCGACGACAACGATTGATACGCGATTGTTCGCGAGTCGATGTTAAATGCGACGAGCGATTCGAAAATGAGATTCGTATTTTCTTGGAAACTGAGCAACCGATCGTGTTAAAATTTGAAGGACATCTAGATAATTGAGGCAAAAAGTGATTAAGCGTTGTGTTTTTCCAAAATTGTTGTTTTAATTCATTAAATACCCTTAAAACCTCAACGCTCCTTGCTGAAGAAATTACGGATCGCGTTTTCAAATCGCTCGTCGCCCGTAAAACTATTTTCAAAATTTTGAAAAAAAAAAAAACATTTACAGCCACTTTCTACCGTATTTATCTAGATAATCTCAAAATTTTAACGCAATTGGTCGCTCAGTGCCGGAGATATTAACGATCGCGTTTTCGAATCGCTCGTCGCTCGTAATAATGACTCGTAAACTCAACGTCTACGTGGGTACATTCTGTTTCCACTAACGATAGTCCCACGAGCTTGATCGCGAATGGGTTGTTGTTGCTCGATTGTTTACGTCCTTGATGCGCCTCATCTCTTCAACGTCTGATATAATTCGATAAACATCTCGTATACGAGGTAAACTCGAGAAAATTGTTCGTACTCGCCGATTGATGAAAACATCTCGACCGATCGAAACTCGAGCGTTTGAATAACAAAGTTTATGATTAAAAAATCGTCAAATTTGCGATTTACGAGATCGATCGAGCAAACAACAGCAGAATCTGTATCTAAGAAGTTGAATTTAATTTTCTCGTCTAAGTTTTCATTCATCATTATTATTGTTTATTTCCGTAAACTTGAATTCTTTTCGGTTAATTCAATTCATTTCCAACAACTGATTATTCCTGAATATCTATACTGTCGGTTTCGTTATATATATGTAACATGGACCATCGTAAACCAGATATTGAAACAGCTGTGTCCTCTCGCACGCTGATTACGATGAAAATTCACGAAGGAGCAGCCGCAAACTGATAAATTCTATACGTTCTGGGCACAATGGGCGAATACTTTGTAGAATCTACGAAGTTTCGTCGCAAAATAGCACTTTGGGAAAGAACATTGACGATACTCATCGTCCTCTTCATGGAGACGAGCGATATCGACGCGCGGCCATTTCGATTCCTTGAACTCTCACGCGTCGCTTCTTCTTTACGTCCATTCTCTCTCCCTTTCTCTATTCCTGCGAAGCGAATATACACGTATATACATCTATTTGGATCTCCTCGCGAATCTTCTTGTCCTCCTAATATTTACGTCCACTACTCTTCTCGAATAAGCTTCGGAGATACGCAACGAGAGAAGCAAGGAGAGAAGACTCTCAGGATCCGGGGCGAATGCAATTACACGACGTCATTGAAAAGTTAATTGATGCAAATGAGTTTCCAATACTCGAGGGCAAAAGCGAGGAAGAGGGACGGCGCCGGGATTCTCTTTGCCTCACGACGAGGCGAAACGCATGTGTCGACTTTGCGAAAGAGAGAGAGAGAAAGAGAGTGTGCAAGGGGGGGGGGGAGAAAGAGAGAGAAAGAGGGAGAAAAGGAAAGAGAGTGAGAGAAGGAGAACGAAGTTATCCGTGACGCGAAATTCTTCCCACAGGAGCTCGACAACTCTTGCTGTTTCTCTCCCTCTTTCTCTCTCTCTCTCCCCCTCTCAGTCTTTATCGCCGAGAGTCGCTCCCTTTTTTTATTCCTCGTTTCATCCCACGGGAGAAAAGTTTCTCTAGCTCGCGTTTGCTCGTCGCTTCTCTCGTCGTAGATTTATTTTTGTCGGGGTGACGGTTCGTCAAGATGTCACCATGCCAGTAATAAGTGTACGGTCAGGAGGAATTGCCACGACCCCTCGACGTTGCATCACAGAACTATTTTTCCTTGTGGAAAGCAAAGCAGAGAAGGGGAAATAACTTTTCGATGCTCTTGGCGCAAGCAAAACAACGGACGATTATGCTAAACGATTTTTCGAGCTGGAAGAGTTTGAAAAAGCTCGCGTTCTTTATCCCCTACCTCCCCTCTCTCTCCCTCACTTTCTCTCTTCTACCCTTGCAAATCTTTCGACACTCACGGAACAACTTTAACCATCATTAGACATTGCGGAGTTTCTAGAAAATAAAGAAGGGGCTTATCTAGTACTGTTCTTCTTTCCACCCTCGTATAATTTGTTTTATACAGTTTGTTCTTACTACCCTCTCGGTCCAACGTCTCGCAGGCAAGCAAGCTAGAAAGGGAGAGAAACAAAATTGATTGAAAACACGAAACCTGCACACAACCTTTAACAGGAGGACGCATTGTCCAGCTTCTTATGGGACCATCAGGGACGAACTCATTTCTCTCTCTCTCTCCCTGTTCCTCCCTCCCTTCCTCCCGCTCTCCTTTCAACCTGCGAGATCGTTCTTCGGGGATGAGTCTTCTTCTTCGGCGATTCCCGCTTGCCTCGTGCGCGCATGAAACCGGTAATCAAAGTGTCCGGTTCGAACGAGATGAATCGCCGCGCGTATGCAAGACGCGTCTTCAACTCTCTCGTCACAACGCACACATTTTACTCTCTCTCTCTCTCTCTCTTTCTCTCGTACTTTGCTCGCTACCTTGTATCTCGCTCTTTTACGCGTTCTCTGTCGCTATCTCTTCCCCGACCACTGAAGAACGCGTATTACGAGAGAATTCTACGTCGAGCTTTATTGGGCATCGTATATTACGGGAGAAAGATCTAGACGGAGAATACGCAAGAGGATCATCGGGAGCGCGTCCTTTGATGGAAATCGTCGTTCCCTTCGGGGTATACGCGTAACCGTTTTGCAGCATATATATATATATATATTCGTGGATCGACGGACTCATTCTGATTCACATGGTAGTTACATTTATAAATATATATATATATATTTATATATATATATATGCGAGTATGTGTGTGTATAAAGTCCTTCGATCCGAGAAGCCTGCGGCAAGGCTCGCATATTTAAATCGGATTCCGGTATCATCCCGAATTGACTCGCGGGACTCTCGTGAATGTCGAGTTTATATACGTACACACACACAAATATATATATATATATATATATATATATATATATATATTATAGTAGAAATTGCGCTACAATCCTTCTTTTTAGCCGCGAGAGAAAAAAGAGCGAATATATCTCTCCGCTCTCGCGTGTTTCTCTTGATTGACGTTGAATTCCACGCATCTTCGAAGTAAAACGTCTCGCGGTCGACGCACGTCGAGGACCGAGGACGATTACGACCAACGGCTCTCGGGTATCTTTTCATTTATAATAGTAGGTAAGACGATTTCTTCTTTCAAACTGTAGAAAGTCACTCAAGGTTCCCTTCGTCCGGTGGAATAAAGTTCCATCGCGATACTTGATTTTCTAATTTTTGTGATGATTTCTAATGTCGTCTCGATGAAATATGAATCAATGTTTAATATTCGAATTGTCGGATTGAAAATTATCGTTTTTATCTTATCGATGCACGGGAGATCTCCGGAGATCTTTCCATTCGTGACATTCATGTATGATGGAATTAAAAAACGTCTGCTAAAAGAGGGACACAAAATCCTCTTGTTTTTCCTCGTACCTTGCGGCCAGATGAAACTATAAAAATAAAAATTTCTAGAAATTTTATCATTTTCGATTTCACTTTATTGACATTTAAAATTTGTTAATAATTAGGCTTGTCATTAATTACTTAAAGTCTAAAAATATGTGAAGACTCAGAGATTTATGAGCAAAGTGGAAGTTTAGAAAACAAGTTCGAAATCCTTTTTATTAAAAATTTGCAAAAAGTCGCCTCGACGCAATACGAATCACTGTTTAACATCCGAATTGTCAAATCGGAAATTCTCATTTTCATCTTGTCAATACCATACGTACCAAAAATTTCGTAACTTCGCAACGTGCAGCCCTCTACACTCGCGATATTCGTACCCAACCCAGCAAAAGAGAAGTCTGCTAAAAAATTGGGCACAAAACCCTTTCGTTTTTCCTTATACCTTACGGTCACATGAAAGAAAAAATTGGCTAAGAAAAGAGAGAGAGAGGGGGGGGGGGAGAGAAACTGACCCCGAGTGAAGTTTCGTATTTAGAGCGAGCATGCCCGAGGCCGGGTCTCTCGTCTCGGCCCAATATAATTACACACCTCGCGAATCTCTTTCTCTCTCGACCCGAGAGAAAGAGCGAGAGAGCGAACGACGTGCCTGCGTATATGCGAAAAAGAGATCCCGAGGGCTCAAACACTTCGAACCGAGCGATTTTATATACATACGCACTTAGAGCACTACGGTCATCTCTAGACCGTCGGCAGACGAGCAGAAATTTCGGAGTTTGATTTACAGCTGTCTCCTATCTCTCTCCCTTCTCACCCCTCTCTCATTATATATATATATATATACCGATATGTGTGTGTTATATATACGGATGGCGTTATACGATCGTCCCGACGGCGCTTGACTGCCGAGCGCCTCTCGTTTTGATTGTGCTTCGTCCGGTCTAATGGAGGGTAAAACGCTGCGAGGTGAGCGTTCATGAATTTGTATTAGAGGAATTGGCTCTTGGAAACGATTCGCCCTCGTAGTTTCTCGCTGCTTTCGTCGGACGACCTCCCTTCTTGTTTCTCACAAAACACAATATATATATATATATATATATATATATATATATATATGTATATAAGTACATAAAAATCGTCGGAGCAGAGCAATTTCTACGAAAGTTCTTGAAAATCCGAGACCCAGATCACGAAATCGTTTTTTCGAGGATCGATGGGATAGAAGGAAGGATTATAAGAAGAAGGACGAAAGAGGAAAAAAAACAAATGCAAAAAAGGGAGATCGTTTCTCGATGAGCGATCTTTCGGGATTTTCTGACAGGTGCATAAATATTTAACAAATATTACGATAATCGGAGGGCAAATGGCGCGGTCGAGCTTATTAAATCTCGATATAATTTTCGGATTTTTTATATTTAGAGGGAATTTTATTTATCTATTTTTTTGTTCGCGAGGTTACTTCAACGATTAATATATTCGTTTCGAATCGCCCCCGGGCTCGTGTTTCTCATTTCAACTGTTTCAAGGGCGATTCTTCATCCCTTCGACCTTTCTTCGTCTTTCGATCGAAGAAATGTCCAGAAACTTTTCTGACAGCAAAATGTTTCTCGTGTACGATTTCGTACGAGTCTCGATCTGTTCAAATGTCGGCTCTGCATAATACGAGAGACACGCAAACTCGAACGAGGGATTAATTTCCACGTGGATAGGGATAAAGGGCGAAAAGGAGAAAGCACGCTCTGGAAACATGTAAGACGCTCCCTTCGGTCTTAGGTTCGCTAATCTGTTTAAATAACGAAACATCCCTTCGTTGAGACGAGAGAATAGCTCGAGTATTCGCATATACAGGGTGAATTGCATAAGGGGTACCAGACGGCATTTCAAGGTAGACGGGCTCATTACGAAGAAAAGTTGCAAATAAACATTAGGGATATTGTTAATAATTTACGAGATATACATTTTTTAAATCGGACCAATCAGAGCGCGCCGAGAAGCGTCGACGCCACCCACCCCCACTCTAGCCGTAGATAAAGCACAGATTAGGGCGTTACATTTGGGTTTGCACAATTCAGAGCAGTCAATTTTATTGATTATATTAGTCCTCAGTCATTTTTTTTCTCGGGCATTGGCTGCTCTGAATTTAGGTGGGGAGTGGGTGACTTCAACGCTTGTCGACACATTGGGCAAAACTCAGAGCAACCAATGACCGCGAACAAAAAATGACTACGTACTAATACAATCAAAATTGACTGCTCTGAATTTTGCAAACCCAAATGTAACGCCCTAATCTGTTCTTTATCTGCGGCTAGAATGGGGGTGGGTGGCTTCAACGCTTCTCGGCGCGCTCTGATTGGTCCGATTAAAAAAATTTATATCTCGTAAATTATTAATAATATCCCTAATGTTTATTTGCAATTTTTATTCGTAATGAGCCCATCTACCTTGAAATACCGCTTGGCACCCCTTACGCAATTCACCCTGTATATATATATATATGTCTATATTCGGATTGAGACGCCCTTGCCGGAAGGACTGAGCTAGAAGGGAAGCTAGGGAGGGTGAGTTCGAGATAAACGAAAATCGATGCGTGTACGACCCACACTTCGACGATTATTTCTCACAAAACCACTTTTTTACATCATTTATTGGAAAAATATTTCGAGTATAAATTCGATAACGATAATATCGAGATATTTGATATTTTTTTTTCTCATCGAGACATCATGACGTGCGAAGCCACGAAAGTTGTTCACGACTTTCATCCAGATGTGACTTTTTTTCTTTATCTCGACCTACGCAATTTCAATTCTCATTGAACTTTATCGCTCGGTCTCGGTTAAAACAATAAATTTATAACGGGGCGAATAAAAATAATCGCGAAGAGCCACGGGACGAGAGGAGAAAGAAATGCGTCGCGATGCAAATTTATTCATACGCGCTGGATACGGGAGAGCTTTGTGACGAACGTTGCAACGCGCGGGATAAAAAACAAAATAGAGAAA
Source organism: Tryphoninae sp. A BG-2022a (assembly GCA_030522965.1). NCBI lineage: Eukaryota > Metazoa > Arthropoda > Insecta > Hymenoptera > Ichneumonidae > Tryphoninae sp. A BG-2022a. The sequence continues at coordinate 13,503 of JAPYZT010005629.1, forward strand.
AAGAGAGATAAGAAAAAAGATAATAAAAATAAGAAAATAAAACCGTGACTGGCGACGTACGACGACGATGTATAACGTACCTACAGTTGGTCATTTTACATTCGTCGTGTTCGCCACGGTGTCGTGCCCGTCTCTTTTCGCACCGAGAGGTGAGAGGACGAGTACCGTGACGAGTGTTTATAAAGGCATACTGGGCACGGCATATTTGCAACGGGCTCGCGGGGTGGTGACGAGTATCCCGCGAAGAGCGACTTATACGATCGCAACGACGCCGTGTACGCGCGCATAGATTTGTTCGCGAAGCCAACGGACGCGACCTGATGTCTCGTGACTATAGTTATAAATCGTGGGGTAATATGGACCACGTGAAATTATCATTTCGTATAAAAATTACTTTAATTAATTTGTCGATAAAACGTGTCAATTATAAATACAAAGTGCGAATGTGATTTGACGTTGAAAGGAATGTAAAGGGAAAAATAAAATTGCTCGTTATAAAAGTCGTCCGTTACATCCTGAAGACGTGGTCCATATTAACCCGCGTTATCCTTTCGTATACAGTCGCGACATATTAGAGGCGGAGGAGGACAAGGAAGACGCGTGCGCGCGAGAAAATTTGTTTCGCGCTGCTTTGATATACCGTGCCGGTGTCGGCGGGCGTTGCGCCTCTACGATAAAGGTGTTGCCTATATATATATATATATTAGACGTATTTTTTCTGTACGCGATAATGTTATGGCGAAGCGTTTTTATTGAACCACCAATCCCGGAATCCTTAAACTCCGGCTACTACATCCTACATTCGTCCGGTTACACATCACCCAAATATATGTATAGGTATGTATCTATTTAGAAGAAATATATATTATTATATTATTATATTATTATATTATTATATTATTATATTATTATATTATTATATTATTATATTATTATATTATTATATTATTATATTATT
>JAPYZT010005630.1:8543-20868 GCA_030522965.1 Tryphoninae sp. A BG-2022a
CACACACACACACACACACACACACACAAATACACAGAACGACATCGAATCGAACGGATCGCGATGCGCACGATCCCTCGTCGTCGTAATAGAAATAGTTGGCCCAGATTCGCGCACCTGTACGCGCCGTTGTGTGCATGTGTGTGTGTGTGTGTGTATCTCATCGTACAAGCATACACGATGGCATCATCCAACTCGAGCTTTTCGAGTACGTCTAATCGTATTCTTTTTCACGCTTTACAATAGCGTACACAAAAGATCGTCTCGAGGAAACAAAATCATTCCAGTCCCGTCTACATCCGACGACTTAATTGATTCAATGAAGAATTTCACGAGAGAAACCAGAAGTGGGTTACACATTCAACTTCGAGACTCTCTCTTTCTCTCTATCTCTGTTTCCTTCTCTATCCTTCTCTCTCTCTCTCTCTCTCTCTCTCTCTCTCTCTCTCTCTCTCTCTCTCTCTCTCTCTCTCTCTCTCTCTCCCCTCCCCCGCTACGACTAGCTTTTTTTTCCTCATCGTAAATATTTCAAGCTCGAACACCGAAAAACTTTTTCAACAGAATTTCGATCGGGGATAAAAAATTTACCTTGAAATCCGAGAGGTTCTTTCGGTATGAATTTGCAATTGGTGAACGTAGAGTTTCGAGAATTGGATCGGATAATGGCTAATTCGAGGTGAATTAAAAGGATGTTTGTAACGAGAGGAAAATATAGATTATGATGGGACACATTTTCAGTAGCTGGAGAGGACGATAACACGCGGGGCACGGTCTTGGATCGTGAGCGCAATTAGCAGTAGCATTTACGATGCCTACCGGCGCAACCCGTATTTTCCCACGGGCAAGCCGTGAGAATAATTCATGCCACGCTCGGGCGAGTGTGCGTCCGCGTGGTTCTGTGTATGCTCTCTGTTCGTTACTGCTGCTCTTGCCTCGTAGTAGTGACTCTTCATGTCCGTCGTGTACTTTTGCTGGTACATATACATCCATACACATATATATATATATATATATATATATATATATATATACAGTCAACGGCACAGCAGTGGCCACGTCCGCGGCTTTCTCCCTCTTTTGCCACGAAGCCTCTCGCTTCATCTCGCTCGAGAGGTTCATGCCCACTCGCAGCTCTTTCTCTCTCACTCTCTGTTCCGCGGATCTCGTTCCGGTGGAGGCAGAAAGTACGATACGGTACTCTCTCTCTCTCTCTGTCTCTCTCACTTCTGGTTCTGGCCAGCGCAGAGAGAATTTCCAGCGGCCAGTAGAGCCGTAAATTCTCCGGTAAAATCGAGCACTACCACACCAGAGGGGCCGCAGGATCGAGGATGAGATGCGTCGGTCATGAAGGTTATATATAAACTAGCCAGAGTGGTCATAGTGCATTATATAGGTACTTATAAACGAGCACGATGTGTTAGTGTTGTATATACATGTGTATATATAACCGTTGGGGGTAGATCACCGGCGAGTCCAGCCTGCAGGAGCGAAGATGAAACTCGATCGATCGATCGCATGCACACGCCCGTTTTCTCTCGTGTGCACCATGAAAAAGAAATCCAAAAAAAAAAACGGATGAAAATAAAGTGTTCGCAGGTTGAGCGCGTGGCCACACCGCGAACTCGACCCACCGGTCATTCACACCCCCAGTCAAATTTGCTTTTCGAAAACCCTCCTATTATTGCAAATCGACGAGTGACCGAATAAAATATTCGTCCTCTATCTCTCCGTGCCAATTTTTATATCTTTCCGACGATAAAACTCCGAATCTCTCCGATCATCGAATATCGAAAACTTGATAGAGATATAACTTTTTTTTGCACCTTTTTTTATGGGAATTTTGTACGCAAGCCTATGGCTGAAAAAATTATAAGTGATACAAACTACACGAGAGATTGTTTTCAATTTCGAGTAATTGATTTTTATAAAAATTTGTATTATTTATAAAGAGAAGGTCGAACGTTGAAGTTAGAAGAATATGCGTTTTTAAAAAATAGACCACTCGATCGTGGGATGAAAATCTGTAATGAAGTCGTTTAACCATACGAGGAATCGAGAATAATTATTGCGTCGCAGTATCGAGCGTTGCAAAGCCACCATGGCCCTTTTTGTCTCTCGAATCGGTGGCGCGCTTGTGCGTCACGAGAGAACGAGACAAAGAGAGAGAGAGAGAGAGAGAGAGAGAGATTGAAAAGAGACGGTGTAACAGAGGGAGGAGAAAAAAAAAAGACTAGAAGACCAGAACGAGACCGAGATAAACCAGGGACGGTAAGCTGGTCGACAGATGAATCATAGGAGTGGTGGTTGGTTTCGTTGCCAGTCCGTCAGTCCACAACTAAACTACCGAGACTAACACTACCCGAAGATCGCGAGCGGAATTCAACGAGAGGGAAAGAGACGAGAACGGTGCGAGAGACCAGAGAAACGAGAGACGAGAAGGGCAACAGAATTACTACACTACGTCAGTGAGTCATCGGGACCGGCACGAAGCGTTTGTTTCACCGATCGATAAGCTCATGCCTCTATGATGTTTTAGAACCGTGTGTACCGCGTCAATAGACATGTATATTACATATATATGTGTATATTCTCGTACATAAGGTACATGGTGTTATATACGTCCGATTGTATGTACAACCAACAGCCCCTTTGCAGATGGATAATCGATCGTAATCAGCCAACAGCATCAGAATGAATATATAATCGTTTATATGTATACAAGTGTACACGTAGTTGAACAAATGTATGCTAATGATATTTCCCGGAACGAGATGAAACACGAGCCAAAAAATGTTCCCTCCTAGTACCGAGGGGCACCGTTAGTAGGAACTGTACAATCTGCACGTGCAAACATTAAGAATTACTACGAAACAATTTTCTACCTTGAGGATGTTCTCGAGATCAGCTGAATTCTCGTTGACACCGTGGCGGGAAGTCGTACCCTGTAACAGAACAACAAGTAGAAGCGTTGAATTTCTTTCTTCAGGTTTTTTTTTTTCCACTTTGTGTTATTTTCCGATTGGTAGGAAAAACGAGGGTGAGAGCGATTTTTTAATTCTCGTTGGAAATAATGAAAATGCGAGTGGACGAGAAGGACGAGAATGAGAAAGGAAGGAAAAGGAGAGGTGTGGAAGGTCGAGGGAAAACGGATATATTGTTTTCATTAGTCGCGTCGTGTTCGACTCTCCGCGAACCCTCCAATACTTTTTCTTTCCCACTGTCGTATATTTCCTTCTCGTTAACCGAATAGAGAATTTCTTGTCTCTCTCGAACTCGAGTTACGCTCGAGCGATCCCCCCTGCGCAAAAATCGCTATTTATCTATCTCGTAGTAATTTCTCGGGGGATAACGAATGGCTAGCGGGCTATTCTAGTAACGAGCTGAATCAATCCCAGCTTATCGAACCAGCTCGATTCTCGCTTATCCACTCTCGCCCTTGGCTGGCGCGCAACTACGCCGTATTTTGCCATCGCGTGCGACCTCTAGGTTAAAGCACTCGCGCGAAAACAATCACTATACTTTACTTCCCCGCATAATGCGTGTAGCAAAATAAACCTTCAAAAATATTTACGTTTGTGAAATACGTGTTTGAAGTATCGAGGGAAACCACAGTGGGACAAGTTCGTAAGATAAAAAACAGTAGCCTCGAAAGTAGCGCGGTCACAATGTCGAAAAACAATTTAATACGTGACGCAACGCTAATATAAGAATGGTAAAGGAGGATACTCACATTGTCGAGAGGTAGCCTGGATAGTCTGGAAGCTGCCGAGTGTACCCTGTTCGAATTTACCGGAGTGCACACGCTGCTGTTTGTACCGGTGGAAGAGCCGTTACCGGAAGTTACGAGGTTGCCGCCAGGGGCGCTCGAAACACCCGTATGAGGATTCGGGTTTATCGTCGAGGACGAAGTAGAGGTGGAAGAAGACAATGCGGACGAGGGAGGTGGTCCCTTGGCCGGAAGAAGTCCGTGGCTTCTATGATCGTTGCTGTTACCACCGTGTTTGACCGGTTGGCCAGGATATCCACCTCTACCGCCATACGGTGGTTTACCATCGGCCGGCTTTACAAAACCGCCTCTCTGCGATGCGTGACTCGACAATGTGGAGCCCGTCGTATTGGTAGTAGCACCGGTATTGGTATTTGTCGCTGAGGACGACGAGGAGGAGCTGGAGGATGATCTCGGTCCGCTTCCGGGCTTCTTGAACTCCTGCGACGAAGGAGAACTCCGGCATGTGTTGGTTGCCGAAGGCAACCTCGTCGTTGTTGCACCTGAGGGCGCCGGACTCGCCGGTACACCCTCGATTCCAATCAAACGCTTCGGCTCGTCCAGCAAATGCTTCACGAGCGAATAATTGCCCAGTTTCGATTGTATCTGCAGGGTCGTACGATCCTGCGCGTCTGGATTAACCTGAAACATTACAAACAATGCGACGACAACGTTATTAAATGTGCCCAACAACCATCTCGAGATTATTACTTCTCTCTACATCGATCCGTACGAATAAATCGATTAAATCCGATAAACAATCGATCATATCTAGTCTTATCTTCCATGGCATCTTTCTTTTCCATCCGAAAGTTTGTTCAGTCATCTTTTCTTTACCAATAATACACGTCGTACGAGCTATTGATAAAAAAAAAAAAGAGAATATCCCGGAGCAAAGAGATCGTAAAAGAAACGATACGATAAAAATTCGTAACCCGTTGGCGAAGCAACTCCGGCCGTTTTGCGAGAAGCTTCATCCATTGATAGAAACGCGTGTGTATATACATATATCTACGCGAAGATCAGTTATGTGCTATACAGAGTGGATCTGTCGGTGGACGTGAAATCGGTGAGCGAAAAGACATCGAATCGAGGTCGATCCTTTCGACGTAAAGGAAAGGAGGAAGAAAGAAAGAATTTTCGTGTCGCAGAGAGAAACGGAGAGAAGAGAGATGACGATTAAAACAAAAAAAAATGAAACGAAAAGAAACAGTCGAAAAAAATTATGCCGCGAGAACGAAGAGACAAAGAGAAAGAGCGGTAGAAAAAAAGAGGACGAATATGCCCCGGGTTATCGAAATTGCAACTGGCTAGACATCTACTCTCGTCGGCTACGGTGATTTTGACGACTACGAACCCAACGACTATCACCCGATCCAGGCATATGCCTAACCGAAGGCCTTGGGCGATTTAGACGAAAGAACGGTCGGAACTCAACGACGCTGTGAAAGACGGCTATAGTTGGAGGACTAGAAGTGTTAGTAGCGAGAAAGGAGTAGGAGGAGGCTCGAGGAGTCGAGAGGAGCGGAACGGGTGACCAGGTCAGGGTTTTCACGTCCGTCACGACCTCGGCTAACCTCACCTTCGAAGGCTCACTTCCCCTCTCGCCACTCTCCTCTTATTACACTCAGCTCTCTCTCTCTCTCTCTCTCTCTCTCTCGTAAATAACTACGTAACTGTATCGGGCGAGAAGTGATATTACCTCAAGAGATAACATTTTGAAGGAACGCCTTGAAATTTTCAATCGCGCAATTTTCAAAATTTCTTTACGATCTTTTAACAATCGTAACATTATTTATCGTACACGTTGAATAATTAAATTCGGGTTTGAAAATGTTTCAAAGTTATACCATTTTTCATACTCGCTTCTATTTCCTTGTACAAGTCTGTTCGGGTTATCGCGTTTATCATCGTTTTTCTGCGAAGAATAAATATATCTGGGTAGCTCGTACATTTGATGGGAGAAAAAAAACGTGAAAGAATTTCGACGGAAGGGTGTATTATCCGAGAATTTTTGACAGCGGGGAGGATTATCCGACCTCCCGCGGTGAGATTTCACTCGTGAGAAATGATCCGTCGGCAAAGAGTTAGCCCGACATCCTATGTATGTGTGTGTGTGGCACCGCTCCGCGCTTTCGCAAAGTATATTTTTAAAAAACCATCGCCCGGCCATTTCCCCGCGAAGAGAAGAACACCGAGAAACCTGTCCCGTCTTCGTCCTCGGTTTTTTTTTTATATGTTTTTTACATTTCTTTTTATTTCACTTCTTTGCCTTTCGGATGGTTGGCAAGCGGCATGGATATAACGTTTATACGCGGAAGCGAGTATACTCCGTGTGTCTGTACGTCCGTGTAAAACGTAGCGACGTTTTCGGAGCGAGATAGATGGAAGAAAAAAAAAGGGAGGAAAAAGCTCGTAAAGGTGCAACGGAGAGTGGAAGCGCCGGGTCTTAACGCAAATTCGTGCAAAAATCTTGATGCTACGCTTGTCATTCCATGTTTATACCTCGACGACGTGGAGAGCCTAGGGACAGAGAGAGAGGGAGGGAGGGGGAGAGAGAGAGAGAGGGGAGAGAGAGAGAGAGAGAGAGAGAGAGAGAGAGAGAGAGAGAGTGAGAGCAAGATCAAAGTTTGGAGAGACTGGATTCTCGAAATTTTTTAAACTTTCTAAATACATATCGTACGATGTAAATAAAATCGCATTTATTCTGAATAAACTAAAAATCCTTTATCCAACGTATTTGTTCGATTTGTTTTGTCTTTTGATCGACGTACGTATGAAATTCCTATAAATACGCGAAACGTCGGATAGACGTCCATACGTTACGAAACGAATGACGAATCTCAGCTCCGGGAATAAGAAAAACGGTAGGCTGGGAGGGATTTACGTCAAAAGATTTCGGCAAAGGCTTTTCACGCGTAATGTGTATACGAGAAAAGACGGCGGGAGAGGAAGAAATGAGAGAAAAGAAAAGAGGGATGATAGAAGCATACACAGAAGCTCTTTCGTCGGACCCGGTGTGCTTGCGCCCTGGCTATATATCTTCTTTCTGTCTGAACGGGCGTTGTGGATGCTGGTACCGTTGCACCCGATCTCATTTTCACCTCGAACCTCTTTGCTCTTCCGCTTGCTTTCGTTCTTTCTTCCTTTTCTTTGATACCGTAGTACACACAAACACACGCTTACGCATCCATATATCTACATATATATTGGCGGATATTTCAAGGAATATATATATATATATATATATATATATATATATATATATACATAGATAAACACACACATATCTATAGATAGCTGCAATGTTAAAACGAACGTGCGGTAGCTGGGAGTGAACGCCGCAGAGAAATGTGGATGAAATTTTGCTCGAGAAGAAGGAAGCTGAGACAAAGATGTGGATGTAGATAGAATAAAAAGATGCTCGGAGAAAGAGAGGAGGGAGATGGAAGTGTAGCCTCGAGCATCGCGAGAGAAACGAGGGAAGGTGAGGAAAGGAATGAAGAAAAAAAATATATATCTCGACACAGTATATACGTAAAATAAGGGAAAAGAGAAAGGAGGATAGCGGGGAGAACAAGGTGTACGTAAGCGATGAAATGAGATAGAGATAGCGACGGTGGGGAATGACGAAGGTAGATTTAAACATCTCCTTGGTCGCACGCTCGTGCACACGTACACACGGTGAAGATGAGTAGAGCAAAGTCGAAGGTACCAGGCATACGGAGCATGTACCATCGCCCTACGCTCTTCGCTACGATATATATATATATATATTCAAGCTCGCTCGCTTCTCTCGTGAAATCAATAACGCCCACTCTCCTCTCCGCTCACCGCCCTCCCCTCTCTTCCCGCCCAACTCCCATTCCATATTCGCGTTTCCTCATACTACAAAGTCCTAGTGATTCCCCATGTTTTAACCCCCGAGGACACTGCCAGGATTTTTTTTTTCTCATTGCATTTCTGGTATCTCCGAATTGTCTATTTTTACTTTTATATTACTGCGAGAATTCTTGAAGAGAAACATTTATTAAAAAAACAACGTGAGCTTTTTCGATTAAATATTGTTTCTTTTTTTCTTCTTTGTTTGGTTTTTATTTAATAAGAGGAGAGACAATTGTCGGAGAGAACGAGCGAAAGTTAGGAAGAGTTCGTTAAACGTTCGGTTTGGCAGCTTCACCGTGGGAGTCGTTGCCAACATCGGGTCGGCCTTGACAAAAGGAATTTCTAAAAGTTTTGTCACACGTGCGGAATGCGGAATTCTGTATCGCGTTCTCACGTGGCCAAAAGATAGATATTACATATCACGATCGTATCTTTTTACGCGCACGGTTTCATCCGTGAATCGAAACGGTAAAAGGCAAATCGTAGAGGCGAAGGAAAAAAAAAAAAAAAAAAAGAATCTCGTGAAAAGCACGAGAGGCGCATACGCGTCGAATGTAATTGACAAAAGGGAAATGTCGGTGGAGAAACGATATATATATACCAAACGTATATCGAGTTCGCAAATGCGAGAGTCTGCTTTTCGTGAAAAAAAAAAGCGAAGGTAGACGAGGAAGCAGACACGCGTGTGGCTTTTCTACGATTCGAAGATGTCACGAGGTAAAAATGGAGAGGAAATGAGCAAAAACCGTCACAGAGATGCGGGAGGGAATAAAAAATTTCACAGCAATTTCAGTCGGAGCAGGTGGACGTTATTGCTTTGAGCTGTTCCTGCGTGTTTACGTGCATGTGTGTATGTGTGTGTGTGTGTGTGTGTGTGTTTATATACTTGTGTCAGATTCGCCTTCGCACACGGTGCTATTTCTTTGCATCTTCCAACTGTCTCCCTCCTCTTTCTCTCCTCACGCAAGCTTTTTCCCTCGCTTTATACCCCTTTATCTTTCCTTTGCGACGGTTTCGCGGCTCATTTGCTTACCGGGGAGCGGAATATAAATTTTAAAAGAAAAAAATAATAATAATGAAAAAGGAAAGGAGGAAGAAGAAAAAAAGAGGGAGAACGAGGTTGCCTGGTCGAGGAGGAGTCAAAGAGGAAAACAAAAAAAAAGGTGGAGTGGAGTGTGTGGGTTTCGCAATACACACACGTACTTACGCACACATACACACAGGTGTCAGCTAGGCTTGTGTACCGAGACTAATACACATTCGCTTACTATTTCAACGATATATAAAAATATACGTAAATGTACTCGACGAGTTTCCATTAACCGTTGATCCCACCGGTTCGCTGACTCTCTCTCTTTTGTGTTTCAACGTGAAACTGAACGTGTGGCGAGCGTGAATTCCATATCGTATGTTTATTTCGTTGTTTTTTTCGGGGGGGGGGGGGGGGGGGCCCGCGGTTTTAAACACGCGCGAACGGATGTCGATCGACTCCCAAACGTCGTACGAGAGACACATCGTCGATTTCGTTTTGTCGCATCGTTTTTTTTTTTATAAAGTACCTTGTAGCTGTAATATTCTATATGCTTGCATGAGAATGAGAGTTCGTCGTACGAGGAAAACCAGTCATCCGCCAATGAAGAATTATTTCCAGCAACGATTACGCGACTCCGATTCCGTCCATCGTTGACACAAGAGACACTTATTTTCTTGTTTCTTATCTTTGTTACCAGTAAAAATTTGTTTTTCTATTACGTTTCAAGTTGGGACGGTAGGAAATATATAGGAGTGAAAATGTTGCGAAGATAGAATCATAAATGCGGTCTCTCTCTCTCTCTCTCTCTCTCTCTCTCTTTCTCTCTGTCTCTGTCTCTGTCTCTCTCTCTCTATATATATATATACACGTACATATACAGGAAGCTCAACTCAATGTGTGTATTTCATATGCACCACAACAAACGAGCCGACGTACGGCTTGGCACGTTTCGAGCGCAATTTGGTGGCGTTGATGCGTTAGTCGAGGCAAATTGACACAGTTACGCTATCTAGCGGCGATAAGCATTTACTAAAATATATTACACAGTCGAAACGAAATTCGATGAAAGTTACAATTTTCCCTGACGATTTTATGTCTTTATCTTACTATTCATTTTTCTATCATGCGAAAATAAAAATTACGAGAAAATAAATTTTGAACGATAAAAACAATTATAAAAACATAGAATATTCGAGGATTATACTTAAAAGGAATGCTGCAAAGATATATTTTTTAATCGTGATAATTGACGAGCGTTGGACGAACGAATAATCAATTAAACGCTGAATAAAATAATTAATTAAATGCTAAATCAAAGGACAATTATTCCGTTTAAGTTATTCAAATAATTAAATGGTCAAACATGCGCGCGACTCGACAATTCATTAAATGAAACGCACGTTGAACTCGAGTTAAAAGAGTGAACGGACGCGAAACATAAATATATTTGAAAGAACGAAAATAAAAAATAAAATAAAAGAGAGCCCGAAGCACTTCGCGGTATTGCACGAAATATTTAAAGAGACCATTGTGTCGTGTGTCTCGCGGAAAACAGACACAAAGCTCGGAGAAATTGGATGACTCAGTGAATTTGCCAAATGTAACTTATCTCCAAATATAGATATGGGGTGTCGTATCTATATGGAGCATCGTATATTGAATTAGGGTAGCGCGAGGCACGACGAACGCCCCGAGGTATCGTGTACACATGCCGAACGAAATTTCACAATTCTCCAACAAAACCTCGAATATCGTTTTAATCGTCAGTTTTTATCGAAACAATGAACGACAGTTGCAGCAATTCTCATACGCGAAAAACCAAAAATACATTGTTCTCCTCTACGCTCATGATAAATAATCTTTTGCACATCGAATTGAAAAAAGAACGATAATTTCTCATGGAAACCGTTCGTTTTTTTTTTGAGAATTTAATCCACGAAGTTTTTTTGAAAAATCGATACGTCACTCCTGTCGTTTATAAACAAAACGAATATTGCTGGTGTATACACGCCCGGAGAATCTCTCTCGAGTGAACTATATACCTATAAAGGGGAAAATCCCATATATCCAACATAACAGAATATCGTTTCGCAGTAACGGGACGAACATAGAGATACGGCCTTCTGGTACTTGTATATAATTCCCGTTGACAGGCCTCGTCAAGGACCGAAGCGAGTCTCCCTTGCCTCCTGTCGTCTATATACACTCGATCGCTGCAACGTGGCTTATTACGTCCCGTATACACGCCCTTTATTCTCGCATAAGCGTGACTCAAAGTCCGAAGGGCAGAACGGCACGTCGTTCAACAAGTAAAATCCTGCTGAATACGCCATTTTGATTGTCAGCTGTTCATATAGATATACACCTATGGTACACGTTGGTTGTGAGGTCCGTCTAAGTGTTATAGAGTTGGCTCGCGCCTGGTAAACCGTTCGCGGTATCTGCACTCTGCATGCAGGCCATGCTCGATCACGAGGAAGCTGGCTGGCGTGCACACCGTGCGAGCGGGTAATTAATCACGCGCGATTCAAGGTCCCGAGGGGGTGAACGAAGGGGAAGAAGGTAGGAAGGTGGTTGCGCAGGAAAGGAACGAGGGACAGACGAAACTGGACAGTGAGGTGAGAGAGAGAGTCGGAGAGATGCGATAACGTAAGAATATGTGGGAAGAAAGACGAGAGAGTAAGCGAGAGGAGAAGATGGAAGAAGAGTAAAGAGCATTCAAGCTCTCCGTCTAAACGCTTAGCTTCTGCTTTATTCCACAAGGCGTTTCACCGGGTGTTCAAGAGGGACTGGGGTCTCGAAGGCTCTCGCTCTATCTCCGTCCGAAGAGAGTGAAACGTCAATTAGCGTTTCATTAGCAGGGAGAATCTCTCGGACGAGACTGTAGCAGCGGGAGAGAGACGAGACACCAAAGAGCGTTCTCGGGACCTTCGAGAATTTCAACTCGCACACGACCGTCTCTCTCGGACCCGTCGCGTATAACATTCGTTATATACACCCGAGTGTAAATCACGGCAAACGTCAAACACTTCGACCGCTTAACGATAATTGGAAAATTAAATCGTACATTGTTGTCAATTCTAGGAAAACTGTTTTTTCGTTTTCCGCGTTTGAGAGAATATTTAAATATTTTCATGCCTGTCGTGAATCGATCAATTATTTAAATTGCGTATCTGGTTTTTAAAGTCGATCGGTATACGCGATTTGTCGATTTTCATTTTTTGTTTTTACCTTTTTTTATTACGCGGCTGATTATAATTTTCGTGGCCGCATAGAGAATTTAATCGTTTTATCAAGAAGACTCGAGAGAGAGAGAGAGAGTCCGGTAGCTCGGGGTCGTTGGGTAGAAGAGAAAAGAAAAATGAGCGTTTGAGAGGAAAGAGGGTTGGGTCGGAAGGGTTTATATGTACACGCTGTTGGCGGTGGGTGGTTGTCGGTACTTCTCTCTCACATTCATGTACTGTACGTGAAGCAGCAGCAGCGGCAACGGCGGCAGCAGCAGCACCAACGATATATCGCATCGGCTCTAGTACTAGAAGCAGTCCTCCTCCTCCTCCTCCTCCTCCTCCTCCTCCTCCTCCCCCCCCCCCCCCCCCCCCCCCCCCCCCCCCCCCCCCCCCCCCCCCCCCCCCCCCCCCCCC
>JAPYZT010005631.1:0-10860 GCA_030522965.1 Tryphoninae sp. A BG-2022a
ATTATTCTACTAACGCAGAAACCTTCTCGGGAGTGCGGACTACAATTCACCAAATTTTCATCGCAATCGGATGAATGTTATAGGAGCTTACTCGTGACAATCAAACAAACAAACATTCTTCCCTTTTTATGTATTAGAAGATACGGTCGCCGTTTAGTAAATCCAAACCCTTTAAATACTAAACTATTGTTACAATTAATAAGCAATTTAAAATAAAAGTCCTTGCTGCGACGCATTTTCCATAAACAAAAGTTTATTGAAGAATAGTAACGCAAGTGCTTCTTTGGGATTTTTATCCTTTTTATTACGTAGTCAATTTCATACCGATATGGATTATGATAATCAGCGAACTATGCGGTCACATTTGTATAGTAACCACATTTGTCCATTCACGATCGTGTGCTTTGTAACGATAACCATTACCGGACCGCATAATGATATCGATGCTTTTCGTGTGATGAATGTGTTTTTTTTTTGCGAAACGATGTACTACGAAAGTAAATTGTACTTGGCCCAATTTTTTGGCGGTAGGAAATTTTCGGCGCTCGTACTATTATTATTATGCCACGCTCGTTGAGTAATACCTATACGTACATTTCAAAAGTCAAGAAACAATTTTGTAATTAAGAGCGGCGAATACGAACGTTTTTTGTGTATCTCAAGAATACTGAAAGGAGCGAACAAACGGTCAGGTTCCCAGGCTAAGAATGTATACATACGATTTGGTCATTTGTGGACCGTAGGTGTAAACAAACGTGGGTTTTGTCCCGAGGGGAATATATTGTATAATAATTAGACTGCGTATTATTAAATCGAGGATATTTATGAAGGTCGATATATTGGCCCATTTGTAATTATTGTATAGGATAATTCTTAACATAGGTACGTCTTATTGCGAATATCGAGGCAACGACAGAAAATGAGAAAATCATGATGGCATACGAACACTAATAAGTACGGGCTCGAGAAAGTGAAAAAGTGGTTGGCTCTTCTTCAGCCGTAACTATTTTCATAATGCATAAGTTTAGTGTGTTATAGAGAGTCGAAAAAATCGAAAACCGATCGTCATTAGCAAATTTAATTAACCATATAAAAATATAAGACATATGTATATATTGAAACGTAAACTTAAGGGGTCCATCATTCTAGAGGTCCGAAAAAAGCCAAACATTGAGATTTACGTTAGAAAGTGTGAAAAAGGGGATTGAAAATCTTTTTAGACAGTTAATCAACTATAGATCACTAACAGCTCTGAATTGTGCCGAACGCGATGAGAAGCGTTGGAACCGCCCACTCTACGCCCTAGCAGCCAATGCCTCAGAAATTAAAAAGACTGTGTAATTATATAATAAATAAAATGCACAATAAATAAAAGCAACTCCAAAAGTAGCGCCCTACACTGTGCTATCTCTACGGCTAGGACGGAAGTGGGCGGCTCCAACACTTCTCAGCGCGCTGTGATTGGACCAACTTTAAAACCTTATATCTCATAAACTATTAAAAATATCCCCAATATATATTTGCAACTTTTGTTTGTAATGATCCCATCTACCTTGGAATAAAGCCTGTTACACCTTATGAAATTCACCCTGTATATTCAAGTGTAAAAAAGATTTCTTTATCCGATATATGTTACAAAATGACGATGCTACAGTCAATCTTCGAAGTCGCCTTATTTTACAGGAGGACGGATTTCCCCGAAAGTTTGAGACCGCGAACAATAAAACTAAAAATTTCTTAATGTATATCACACTACCTATAAAAGTACCTAAGTTTATAAACAAAACAAACAAAACGAATTAAAAAATGACTATGTACTTTTGTAAAAAATATAATTACGAAGCTACCGTCTAAATTTCGAATCGATCCATGCAATCCAGTCTACGAATAATCCGTTCTCTCATTCCGAACAATATGCTTTCGAAATTAAGATTTTGAAAATACTTTGCATTGTTAGAGGAAAATCCAAAATTCAAACCTTTTACATTTTTGTTTTTTCGCTATGGGATCAATTGCATATCATTTTATGCTCCTAAAGTTGGTATATTCGAATAGAAAAAAATTGTTTTTTTTTAAATCTTCGGGGGACGTCGCCCCTAAAGCGATTATAAGATATTGGAAATAAATCCTGCGTGAAAATATACAAAAGTAAGTGTAGATCATTTTCATGCAGATAGAATGAAAAGAACAAGATAAAAATATCATTTTATTGTACAATTTGAATGGATTTCGTTGGATTGGAAAACACAATATAAACGTAAGACATTCAAAGAAAAGCGGATCATTTCAAATAAGCTAAGTAATTTCAATTACGAGTAAATTGAATAACATTGTTTATATTGTCAATAAATAAAATAATTATTCAATCGCCATTAAACTTGTCCGAAGATGGTGCAGGCATGCCTATTATAAACGAGAAAGGCCTATTGCATTGGGAAAAGTCGTCATGGAGTAATAATTTCCAAGTAGGTACATAACTGTAAAAGTTAAAAAAAAAGAGTCGTTAACGTACGAATGGAGAAATGATATATCGCGTTTGCGCGTTACCGGTCAGGATATATGGCACATTATCCACATGTAAAATCAAAAAGCACTACGAGTGAGATAGCCTGTGAGGCTGGATGGATGCGAAAATCCCGACTCGGGAGGAAATTGCGTTATGTAATAATTGTCCCGTTGTGTGGGAGTGCCCCAAGAGTGAGCCCTCACTCTCGCACATAGACGGGCCTCGTACGCATCTCGGGTGTTATATACGGCCACAATACTTCATATTACAGACTATGGGAACTATTGTTACATATTTTACAGTCTACTATACTGCGTTCCGTTGCCTCGACTTTACTCCCACGTTGCTTTCACTTGTACCGGCAAATTCTAACGTCTTCTCGCGCGGGTCCGCCGGATCTCCCTCTTTTTCCTTTTATTATCCTCTTACATTTATTTCTCCATCTCGGTTTTGACAGATATTTCTTTTTACCGACCTGCTACGTACGTGGGCGATAGGTATATAGTTAACCCGACTCACCGTGTAACAGGAGTCATCCTTCTTGTGAGAATAAAACAAGTAAATGACCTTGTTCCGTTAATCGCGTAATATCTCGGTTATCTCGGTTATCAAATCCATCTGCGTACTTGATGTGGAATTTTAGAGAAATAAATGATCGTATTAGTAAATACCTACCGAGTCCTAACTTTTTGGTATGTAACTAACGAACATTCTCTTTACTTTACATTGCTTCAAATAATTGCCCAATCCGTGTCCAATTCTGTCAGTCAATGATGACGAGTCAGAGTTATCTGTAAATAATTTGATTCGCGTTACAGTCATAAATCACAGATTTGTGTTGGGCATAAAATTGTCACTCAATGGGGATATAGTTAAACGCGAATAGCAAACATTCAAAATACGCGCTCAATGAGGTAATACGATATACAAGTTGTAATGAAACTATATGGCGAATAATGATATGCGAAAGCGTGATGGGTAACGTGCTCCTATTCATTATATTCAGAATACTAAATTGCTTTTGTGTCGAGAATTTACCTCTCGATTATCACGAAGAAAATGGAAGAACGCTGCAAGACACCATCCATTACACTTGGTCTATTTATTTAATTTCTCATTTTTCCACTTTTGGAAGAGCCACGTTAATGGATTTGGTTAGAACGATAAGTCTTCTTTGTCAAGTTTATCAACCGTTGTTTATAATTTTTTTTCCATTCTAGGAGATTCTCGGGACGCTGACCTTCATGGCTAATATATTTATTTATGTTCACGATCCATTTCTCAGTTCTTCCCAACGCCTTTAAATTTAAATACCTAATTGCAAGTTTTCCTTTTGGACCATTCGAAATGATAAAGATGTTTATTATTTTAATATTGGATATAGTCGAGAAAACCAGCTCGCTTTGTGTGTGTTTTCAGATTCAAATGAAGCAGAAATAGAAAACGTCGATTCTTATCCGTAATAATGGATGGCAAATCTCAACTGTGGGAATCTTATGAATATTCCAATAGCGACGTCCGAAGCACTCGGTAAGAATACATTTCCTCTTGTTGTATTTCGATTGTTGGCTTCTTAATAGAAATATATCGACTACATTGTTTCAATTATGTTGCTGCCTGACATCTTGAGTCAAATAGAAGAATCTACTTACGCGTGCAATTAAAAATTAAACGTTCGTTAACGAGGTACGAACGGTACGTTTTTACAACAGTAATATTATTTTTGTTAACAAAATTATTGCCTAAATTAACGAAGTAGGATTATGCGTTCATTTTTATAAAAATGACATTATTATTAAAAAAAATGAATACGATTCAAATTACCTCAATAAACGTTTTCATTCTGAAAAAAATGATCGTATTCCCAAATTGTTCAAACCATCATATCGGTATTATTTATTATAACGCTGTAAATCAATACATTGCGTTAATAATTATTTATAACAATTGAAGTTTCATAAACGCTATATGATTTCTTGTAACGTATCCTGAAATAAATGAGATATATATACAAAACTCATCGAGTAATAGATTTAATGGAAGGACTGACATTACAATTTTTCAATGTCAAAGGAGTCGCACAAATCTAACGTACGATGTTTCAGTAACGAATTTCATTATTCTTTAAAACTTAAGAACGAAATGGGAAAATACGTGTAGTTTTGATCTAAATAGTTCCAATACGTCTGTCCATCATGTTTCGTTCTCGCGGTAAGACGTTTCAATGAAGTAATTTCTCGGTTTGTTATCAAGGTTCGTCGGGTTATACGAAAGGGAGTGTAAGCGCGGGAGTAAAAGTAGAAGGGGTTTCGGCGCATGTTCTACCGTGTCACTCTATATATAACGGAGCTCGGGCACTCATCGCGGTATTGTCAACATTAACCGCATGCGCGGTAACATGGTTTCCACTTTGAAGGTACGCCCCAGATTAAAAGAAAAAAAAACATTCTCTCGTCTTCCCCGTATCATTCGGTGTGCAAATTAAGTGAACAAATATACAAGCGAACAAAAATGCATTAAAATTAAATAAAAACGATATATTGTGTAACGTGATTAAATAAAAAATAAATGGGTATTTTGTTAAAGATGACACCATGGCTGATGGCAGTCTTCTGCCTGATGACCGCCGGATGCTCGAATATGACGGATCAGCAGAGCTCCGACAGCCGTCACGATCCAGTTGCGATTCTCAAGCAGATTAAAAAAGTTAACGAGGATGGATCTTACTCATTCGGTTACGAAACTGGTGATGGTTCGTCCAAGGTAAACCTTACATCCCTTAAAAAACATAACAATAACGTAATTACTAATAATAGTAATAATAATAATAATAATAATAATAATAATAATAATAATAATAATAATAATAATAATAATAATAACCATAATAATAATAATAATAACAATGGCAGCAACAACGGCAATATCATGTAAGTAAAAGTGATCCAACTTTGTTTTCTACGACAACTGGCAATTATTACCTATTGCTTTCATGAGAAATGCTAATTTCTTATTACTACTATTATTACTTACTCGACTACGAAAGAAAAGTTTGAAATTCGATAAAAGTTCCGTGGAGGTGGACCTTTAATACCCATAAAGTAAAGAAACAAAAATTAAGAGATCGTTCTATGAAAAAGAAAATGAAATTTGTTAGGTCGAGAATTGTGACGTGTTAGACAACATCGAGGATACATTCGGTTCCATTGACGCAGACGGTAAAATAAAGAAGTTTGCCTATATGCCGTCAAATGGGACGGGATTTAAATCAATTTCGGCCTCGCCATTGCAGGAACAAGCCTCGGTTGTCCAGAGTATACCTCGAGTTAATCGAAGTTCGACAACGAGGAAGCCAGCAGTTATATATGGCAGCACTTCAACGGAATCATCGTCTTCGAAATCGACGGTTGTCCAGGCGATACCAAGGTCGCGTAAGACGACAACAACATCGACGACAACGACGTCTACAACGACGGACAATCCACGACCGATATTCGGGCATTACATCAAAGCTACACCAAAGAGTCGTCCGCGTTTTGTGATAAATAGTCAACAGAGATCAACTCCGATCGAGGAGGATGTAAGCGAGGATTCCCAGATTACGAGGCCAAGTATGGAAGAAAAGACGGCAGCTTATCGACGGCTCCTTTTTGCGAAACGTCCGATGGACCATAATCTGCGACCAATAACGGAAGAATTTGAGGAGAAGGAAGAAGAGATAAAAATCACAACGGGTAATACGTTGAGACGTCAATTGCAGGAAGAAACTACAAAAGCCGAGCCTATTGACGATAGTGTGAACGATGAACACGCGGATGTTTACGGCGGCTCACTATCGACCACGCGTCCCCTCTTTACGACGAGTACACCACCGCGACTCATTCACAGAATCTCAACTCTCCGTACAGAACGACCTAAGACCCTTTACGTGAATCAAAACAATCTTGGACCAGCGCGATTCAATAACAACAAGTACGAAAGTCCCCGGGTTTACGATGAAGAACCTAAGGTCATGTCGGACGAGCGCGACCTTCCTCAGCAGATTCTCATCCAATCACCGCACAGACTTCCTCAAATTCGGGAATACATTCGGCAACAGCAAAGTACTGAACCAATTTATGTTCGGCAACAGCCGGAACATGTTTTAAGAGAATTGTCACCAACTGGACTCTTGCTTGAATCGAACCATGCGGATGAAGATGTGACTTTCAAGGCAGCGATTCCAATGGGGAGGCTTCTCTATTCTCCGCACTCGAGCCAGCAGTCCCTTTATTCGACCACCACCGATACCAACGTCCACTATCGAACCGAAACTCCGATAACTGAACCGGAGGAGGGTCCGATAGTTCATAACTATGTTAGACCACGGGCGTTCCATAGAGCTTTGGCGACCTATGCCGAACAAGACGGCTCTAGTGTACCAAATCCTATGTTGAGGCCGGTCACTCAACCGCTGGCTCAGTCGATCGACGACCGCGATTTTCCACAAGGTGCACCAGCTACTCCTGAATATCCTTACAGACAGGAATCTATCGCTCTGCCACCCGAACTACCGAATCCTATTGCTCCACCTCTCAGTAGACGCGACTTTCAGATTCTGTTGAGACGTTTGCTGGTAAGCCAGTATGGTGCTCAGGCTCTATCTTATCCTAGAACCTACCTCGAAGATGCTCTGTACGACCAGCAGCCATATCCATCGTATCAACCATCCTATCAAACAGCCCTTTCACGTCAGGCGCTTGCTTACGACGGTAGCTCGCTATCGCATCAATATGGCAGTCGAGTACCTCATCGCAGGCGCGGTTACTCCAGAGCTTTCCATCCCGTCTATCAGAATCAAGCGTACGACGATTATCAGGAAAACGCATATCCCAAACGAGTTTACCGGCAGAAGTTCTACAATCAAGAGATCAATGATCCCAGTGACGAGATTCTACCGCCACCTATCAGAGAAGCTCTCCTGCTTCGGATGCTGCAGCTCGCGATTAACTCCGAGAGGCCTACTATGGCTACCATGATGACAACAACGACAACGCCATCATCCATATATCGGAAATCTGGTCCCGTAAGAAGTGTTCAAATCATTACGGACGACGAGGATGATAAGGGCACAATGATGAAGAAGATACAGTGATCGCAGTATTTCACCAAAAACAAATTATTTTACTACTTCATGACGAGTTTTATTAGCGAATGATCGTGCATGAAAAACGTATAAGATTCAAGAAAAAAAAGAATCAGAGATCCAGTAGTGACGTTTTAGATGGTACTTACATATATAATAAAAAGAAACCAATATTAGTAATTGAAGATATTGGTGTTATCGATATTAATATTTTTATAATTTATTGAAACACAACCAAATATTGTATTTATAGCTTTAAACAATGTTATAATTGATCGCCACGAATGGTACGATAGTTGAATAATCATATGTACCCGCGCCTGTAGATGGATTTCAAAGATGACTAGTACAATTTGATTGAAAACGACATATAATTCATACAGAGGCTCTGTCGAGCATCCACATTTGACTTCCACTATTATTTTAACATTTATCACCTCCCCTCTCTTATCGAAAACATCACATCTTGTTAAATAATGTAACATATAACTATATATCTGTGCAATATTGAAATAAAAAAGAGAGATTGAACGATACTATAGAAGGGAGGTGTGAGAACGCATTTCGTAACAATCGTGAGCAATCGTTTCCAACTCTAACACTGCTGCTCCTGCTGCTGCTGCTACTACCGGGAAACAATAATAATCACCAGGTCGCTCATTAGCGTCGTGAGCGCACTCGTTGCGAAATGGGGCTAGCGGCAGTCTCTTGGATGAAAACGGCGAAGCATGTTGCACATGGCCATCATCTCGTACCGAGGGCGGAGATCATGAGATCTTGTACAGGGAGTTTTCCACGGATTACAAAATTCCCTTGCGTATAGTTGCAACCGAAAAGAGAGGCGTGAGCACACACACACACACACACACAAAAGGAAATGAAATGTATTTTGCTCGATAAAAAACTTGATCACTCTAGTAATTTAAGGCAGTCTAAATAGGTTATGAAAATTGTGTAAGGCAGGAATAAATAATAAGGGTAGAAGAAAAACTAATTATTTCGTTTTTCATCAACAAAAATATCTCATTCGTGTAAGCAATAGTTTGTTAAGTTTATAAAGAACAATGGATTGTTAAATAAACTATGGCTCTTGCATTTCGGGCCATCTGAGTTCAAAGACTGTCACGATAATGTAAGAATAGTTTTCAGTCCTCCCGACGGCAATAGGTTGTATAATTATGCATTGGGTGGTGACCAGCTGATCGTCATTTGATGTCACATTTCTCAAGAACGAAGATAAATCGAACGAAGTTTAACCAAGCTTGGTCCATTCGTACCCAGGATTAAAAGTTGATGTGTATACGTGTTTGGGTTCGATTAAATATGAGTATGCTAATTAGTTAAATACTTGACCCGAATAGACGTTTGTATATATAAAAACAGTGGAAATGATTAAATCTGGGGGAATGACACTATTTAAGGTAGAGAGAAGCGACTATCAACTCTTTCAATGAGAATTACGTTATTTATAAATAAATCTCATTTCAAAATTAAATTCAGACAGAATGCAAGTCGATTATCTCAATAAATATTCTCGAGATGTTTCTGCCACAGTGCTCAAGGGATTTCAAATGTTAAAGTTACTGCTGAGTGTAGGCCTTGCGATAGACTATAGCAGTTACGACTGATGGCAGGATTGGTGCGGTAAGAACAGCCCTGCGCAACGGCGAAAGGAAAATATGGAATGCCTAGAAAAAATACCCAAAACCATCAGCGTCGAATTAACAAGCAAGGCGTCAACAGCTGGGCTACGGCCGTTTATATATTAATTTATTATGAATTTTTTATTTTTAGCGCGAGCTTGGGTTTTACTGTGTTTACGAGCCAATGCCAAGTAAATAGGGTGCGGGGTGGAGGGGAGGGCTGGGCAAGACGAGATGGCGGCCAAGACGGGGTAATGGGCTAATCACGTGGTTAAAATCAACCCTGAGCAGCTGTGTTAGTGTTGACATAATCGCTAGTCAGTTTTTTTTATTATTGGAAAAAACGTGAATTGTGTTGATTCGTTACGCATTTTCTCAAATACGTTTGTTACAACCAAATGATTATAAATTGTGAGTTTTCTGTGGCAGTTAGATGAATCTTATAGACAAAAGTTTGCAGTAGCAGGTAAAGACTTGTTTTTTAATCGTGTATTCCCTGTAGAATTTATATTTGATTTTAAATGTAAAAACTGATCGGCAGGCAAGATGGGGTATAATTATTATTGAGGGCTGGATTATGTGTGCTTCATGTTTCAAGTAAGCTCATTGTAGCTGCGCAAATATTCATGACAAGGATGAAGAAGCAACTCATATTTGTCTATTTCACCATTGTTAGACCAGGAAAAAGAGTGTACCCGATCTCGCGGGTAAGATGGGGTGATCGCTAATTTTTTATACATTATTATTTTGTTACGAGTGCAATGGCTAGACGTTATTAATTCGATGGGACTATTCAAGAAGAATACTCGATCGATTTTATGAAGCTTTACGCATGTCCCATAGATATTTTTTTTATTAATTCTGTAATTCTCATTCAAAACTGTTTGTCAATGATTGCGAATTGAATATTTATAGACGGAAAAAACGCTGAAACCCATAAAGGCGAATGATTATTTAGGAAATATGTTTTTATTTATTTCTCACGAACGAGGTATCCTCGAGACTTGAAATTTTAAGGGATGTCTTTGGAGATACTGATAACTTTATTCTGATTGTTTTCATCAATATCCGTGACATTAAAATCGAAAAATTATTTTTCAGTTTTTCTCACATACAAAATGGTTTGCGGGCTCAAGTTAATACAGAAAAATTATTGCATATTGACTAAAGAACAATGTACTCCAAATTCAAGGTCATTCAAGGTAATACGTACTTGCTGTATATTTACAAAAATTGCGAAAATTCTTTTCTTTAGATGTTTTTGAAAAACTAAATAAAGCTTCTTTGATGTTGCATAAAAATGTATGCAAAGTTTTAGAAGGCTTCACCGAGTAGAAGCCAAGATATTTATAGATAGAAATGCAACTTTAAACACGCGCTTTTATGAAAAACTACCGAGAATTCTGATTTTCACCAATAAATATCTCAACTTCCGCATGGTAAAACCTTCCAAAAATTATTAGACACGTTCATATGACATCAAAGAAGATACGAGGTGTGTTCAAAAAGTATCGCGAATTTTGTGTTTTTTCAAAAATTATTTATTTATTCATGAATATCTATTTTGTCCCCTTCAAAGTAATCCC
>JAPYZT010005632.1:0-16456 GCA_030522965.1 Tryphoninae sp. A BG-2022a
TCTCTCTCTCTCTCTCTCTCTCTCTTGGACACACAAAGTTTCTGTCGTTTAAAGAGTATGCCACGGAACGAAACTTGTAATATATCATAGCGTACGGGTACGTATATACGGGGATGACCGGTTGGCGCGAACGGGCTTTACAATTCTGCAAGTGACTACGAGTATCAAGAGATATAGAGAGGCACCGAGAGAGAGAGAGAGAGTACGGAGGGTTCATAAAGTATCTTTATCTGGATCGTCCGTCGAGTTCCGAGTTGAAAGTATGGGCTATTAACTCGCGGAGAGTTGGTGCGCACGGGAGCCGAGAGTGGTGTACACTCGGAGTAAGAGCTAGTTGGTCGAGAGACGAAGAGACGAGACCGAGTACATTCTCGGAACTCGACGACTCTCTGAGAAATGCTTGTATCGTTGTACCTACCGGTCTATTAGCCAAAAGCCAAGCGCGTTATTCTTGATTCTTATCCGGATATCCACGGTTGACCGTACCTAATACGTAGAATGAACGATGTTTATTCGACGATCGAAAACGGGTGTAACGCTACTTTTCTCTCTCCCTTACGGCGATTTATCGATTACCATGGAACAAGAAGCGAAAACTATAATACCGGATTGAAGTAGGTAGAACGCGCGATTTGTTCATAGTGAGCTCTTACCGCGATTTTCACGAGGCGAGAAAACGGGAAAAGAGGAAAAAGGGAAAAGCGGGAATGCAGGTACGCGCGCATCGTATAACTCGCGGGACTCCTGCGCGGTTTGCTTCAAATTGAGTTTGCATCCGATAACGGGCTCGAGTCAAGTTGTAGCAACGGGGGGAGCAAAAGGAAGAAGGAGACTCTCGCTGGTACACACTACGATATCCATATGTAGGTATACATATACATTTTTTTAGCCAGAGTGCGGCCAACAGTTGAAAATCCACTTTTCCGCTAGCAACTTTATCGTACGGTGAATCGCCCCTAGTACATCGCTACGAACCAGTATAGGTATTTGGCGCTTGTTGGAAAATGCCTCGTGCTTCTTCCCCGTTGTGGTCCGACAACCTTTCGCCTCTCCCGTATTTTCCTTTCCGCTCATCCTTCACCTCGATCCGTCATCCTTCTCCGACTCGTTCCCCCTCGTCCGTCGGCATCCTCAGCGGCGGTGTTCACTTTGTCGGCCGTTATTGTGTACGTCCCGGTGCTATGCGCTCTTATATCTCATCGGGTAACTTTTTCTTTTCTTTTTAACACTTCTTTTTTTCTTTCCCCGACATACCACCAAGCATAGTCGCTCTTGTCCTATCCAAGATCGAACGTCGCAGTATTGGTATTAGAAACGCGCAATGATCCTCATTTATTCGTAAGTCGTTACGAGCCTTTACCAAAAGCCATAACAAACGTTACGGAGTCCTTTCGTTTTTGGTTCTTCGGGCACAGAGACGGACAATATCCCAATGAAAGAAAGTTGACGTCCAATCGCCAAGAATGGCTTGGACTTTTGGAACGTTACAACTTTTTCCATTAAACTTGTTCTCAAAAATGGATATTTGGCGAGTTGGTTGTCGGTCGTCGGAGTTTTGATGCAGCCTGTACCTACTATACTTACGTAGGTACGTACTCGAAAGCGTCCCGTTTCGATAAATTTCTCGTCACGATACTCGAGGAGGTGGATTCGACGAGGGAGGAACCGTGAAAGGGGATAAAGACGGTAGGCGGAAGCGTCGGTAGTTTCCCGTTTCTTCCATTGATATCGCGCTGGTGCTCTCTCATCACGCTCGGACGGTCTCGCGATCTCTCAATTATTTTCCTTACGCACTGGCTCACTCGGCACGAGAAAACGCGTATTATCCGACTAGCGGTAGCTATACACCTAGATACGTTTTTTACGATCGCTCGAGCCATCCAGGCGGATTTCGCTTATCGACGATAACAATCCTGTGTGTTAAAAATTTTGATCAGAAACTATCGTATAATAATATATTTATACGAGTTGGCGACACGAGAGACGTCTCGATATTTCGAGGATGAACAAGGATCGAAAAAGCTTTGGTACGCGGAACCGAGATGTTGGAAATTGGAACGAGAATAATAGCGGGCGGGAGCGATCGACGAGGATCGAATCGTTACCCGGATCGAGTCATCTGGCAAAGATTCGAGAGGACGGGAGACGGGCCCGTATCTACCGCGTAACCGGTACACGTGCGATTGGTATGATGTACACGGGAGGAAGAAAAAGGGGCGACCTAAGCCAAGAAGCGAGTAGAGCAGACGTCATCGCATTCCTCCCCTCCCGACGATCAAACTTTTAATTAGAGAATGGATTTACCATCTCCCATCTCTCAATTATATCTAGATTTCTAAGAAGAAGTAAAGAACCGCGGCGGAGGTACGAGGATGCGGGACGAGTAAGTACCACGAGTGGAATGAGAAAAGCAAAGGGACGTATATACGAAAGTTGTGGGAGGATCGTTAATACAGTATGGTATACGTAGCTATATATGTATACGGGATACGCGGGGCCAAGCAGCGAGAGGATTGCATCGGCACTGCTGTTCGTGGATGCGAACAGAAACCCACCGATCTCGGGAATCTTTCAATTACATCTCGTGCTTCGCGAAGCAGCGAGAGCGCAAACCAAGCGCGGTTCATCGGTGACTTTTCCATCGGTCTCTTTTTCCGTTCCTCTCTGCACCTATATATACCTCTATATACCTATATACGAGTACATATACATATACGGTACGTATAGCTCGACTTTTCCCCCAGTTTTTATCCACGAGGAGGTGACCCGCAGTGTCGAGTTTTGCCAGCGAAAAGAAAGAAAATCGGATCTCACGCGAGATGCGACCACGCGGCAACGAAAAAATAATATCTCTATAGGCAATGAACGTTCGTAGATGTATCACAAAGAATAACAACTTTTCTTTCTTTCCTCGCTGTACGAACGAGTGCTCTGCAAAAAAGAATGCTTTCTCGGACAAATAAATCATTTTAAATCGCTCCAACTCGAAGTCTACTCGTGACGAGTGTATCCCATCTCGGGATACTTTCTTTCGCTATAAGTATTACAGAATTTGGTGGCACTCGACCATGCTCCTTCCCCCTACTACCACATACATATAATACAGATATAGGTATTGATATTTATTAGCGGATTTGGCGATGGAGTCCGGTAAGTCTCGATACCGTGTCGGTCTAGTTCGATGTTGAAAAGTTGAGAGGTCCAATCCCTTTGAAAAGTGGTACGTACTTAACGCATCCATTAAATTCCTTTTCCACGGTCCTACTTACACTCCCAATAAGATGAAACGAATCAATCGCGTAATTTCGACACTTAACCTCGAGATTCTGCAACTACGACAAATCGGCTTTGCAATCGGTACCTACCTAACCTATATATATTCGACCAGAAATTAGGGCGGTCCGAATATGGGAATATGGGATGTATATATGGAATATGCGATATATGGGAATCAATTCTGATAGAGGGGAGGTATGGAAAAGTTTAATCAAGCTTAGAGAGTGAGAGAGAGAGAGAGAGAGAGAAAGAGAGAGAAAGGGAATACTACTACTACGATAAGCATTACGGAGTATAGTATGTACCACCTCCTCGTAAAGTATACGCGGAAGTAGTAACGACCGGGCTTTGGTCAGACGCTACGTCGCGTCACGATTTTTGACCAATTCTCTTCTGGTTAATTATCGTACGTTCCAAAAGTTCCAAAGTTATGATATCGAGAGAGCAATGAGTGGCAGCAACAGAGGCGAACGTGTCAATATAAATTCAACAACGAGAGGAAAAGAGCAGAGATGTCGGCGGAATCATGTCACACCGCTCGCTGAATTATTATGACCGTATGGAGCTGCTCTCTCATCTCTTTGACACACGCGTACCTACGAACATATATACACATACATACACATATGCACACACGCACACACACAGTCGCTACGGCGACGTTTCATAGCCCATTGTATTCGAGCTGCATACGTTGCACCAGTGGACAATGTTCAGCGCCCATTGTACGACATTAGCGAATGGAAGGAAGAGCGAGAGATAGAGAGAGAGAGAGAGAGAGAGAGAGAGAGAGAGAGAGAGATGAGAGAGGGTGGAGAGTTAGCGAGGAATCCGTCAATTCGTCGGATACGTCTCGCTTGCTCGCTCGTTCGTCGTTCTCATACCTCTTGCTATTGAACACCGCACTAGCTCACACAGCAGCGTTACGATTGCATCGATGCACCCCAATAGCAATATCGCCGGGAGGGGCGGGGAACGCTTGGTGGGTATCCTCGAATAACAATTATTGCATCGACGCTCCTGTCGCGTGGTGAATCGCTTTCGATCTCACTGCGCTCTCTCGCTCGCTCTCTCTCTCTCTCTCTCTCTCTCTCTCTCTCTCTCTCTCTTACAAACGCACGCGTACACACACAGTCGTCACATGTGTGGTCACATCCTTCGACCCACCTCGCTCTATGCACGTCGTTTCTCGCTCATATTCACATTCCCATCGTTCGCATACGTATCATTGTTTCTCATTTATCTTCATTCGATGCTGAGCACAGTCTTGACATGACCCAACGATGATAGGTATTCTATTTTCAAGGTGATACCAATTTACATCCAATCGTTCTCGCTACCAAATCGAAATGGCTATCAACAATTTGGAAATAGCAGTTATTAATAATAGTTGTCGGACGGAAAAGGACTAGATCGGGAACAGGAAACAATTATATTTAAGTAGCTCCAATGTACGAACGCGAGGAGCGCGCAATGATACGTAACAGATTCACGAAAGGATTATCGGAGCGTTCGATGCGAACGACAAAGAGAATATGAAAAGCCTGATATTATCGATGCGAGTAACTATTCCGATGCAACGAGGGAAGCGAGGTGGCTGGCTAACGACGAGTCGAGATTCGCACAGGGTCGCGAGTGACGACGGGCGTGCGTGTTTATGCCACATTTTGGGTATTTATGTAGTGCGAACGCGCGTACATGTACCAACGATGTGCATACGGGGGAGGAGGCTGGACACTAGAACTAGAATTCGTCGTTCGCATAAATGAATATAGACCCGGCCGTACACGTATTTACGAAACGTACCTACCGCGAAACGAACCAGCGACAAGTTTCCCGTTTCTCCTATGAGAATGCCTGTAATCACGATACAGCTGTAGGACCTAAATACACGAGATAAAATTATACACGAGATATTGTCGTGTTTGGTACGTGGATGGTTTTCGAGATCGTTCGGTTTTACGATCATACGACGTTCGTTCGGCCAAAGCGTTAGCTACGTACCAGTCGCCCCTCCCGTCGGCCTCGCGACACGCGATATACCTAAACACGGATCTCCCATTTTCTCTACCTACTATCTATGCTCCTCAAACATTCGTTAGTTCGTACATCGTGCGATATACGCAATTGGTCGATAATACGAGCGTGTATCGAGCGGCTCGATGAGAAGAGTGCAGCGGAATCGGTCGTACACGGGGCACGTGTGAAAGCTAGTCGATCTCGACCGGGGAGGATCGGAAGCGATCGTTGTAACTAATCGAGCGCGAAAAGGGTACCCAACGTTTGTACCTAAGACGAATACCTACTTACGCGAATAAGTAACGATTATTCGGCGGATATTCGCGAGTGTCGCACGGAAACGCGATCGAAATGCATGTACGCGGAGGTAGTGGCAATTACACGCCTAATAACGTGTAATGGTACGGTATAGTAGAGGGGTAAATCGAGAGCCGCGTGCCGCATCAGGTACCTACGACAACAGTTGCCGTTGACGGAACGAGGCTATCGTCGCGTGAAACCTTTATATTCCCCCTGTACAATATTTTCCGAGCACAGCTCGACGCTTTTTCCCCCGCTCCGAGTTATAACGGCGTTCGAGAGTCCCACCACTCCAGACACCCCGACACGTACCTCTCCTTTTCGCGGTTTCATTTTCATTGTTGACGATCGATCCAAAATATTGCGCGAAATGAACACGAGCCGCACCAACGCGCACACCTTTCTCACTCGGTCTCTTTTACCACCCTCCTTCTCTTCTTCTCCTCTTATGGAGGTCCTCTTTCAAGCTGCTATTGAAAAGTATAAATTTCCGTAGTATTGGCCGCTCTTTGCGTCGCGATATGGCCATTCGTAATATCAAACGATAAATAACGGACGATAAATAAAAGTTGCGAATTATCGGTTGAATCCTTTCCTATACCTGGCATTTCCCATTTATGTATTTATCGACTCGTTTTTTCGTACGCATCCTCGGACAATAATTTCGGTGACCCGTGAATTATGTATGAGACGACGGGGACAGATGGGCGGATGAGCGGATGGAGGGCTGCCTATAAAAGTCTTTTTTTTTCATAGCTGTCTTCGAGATCGAGAAAAAAACCAGGATGAAGACCGGGGAAATTGTCTCGCTGTCTCGTACGTTCGTGTATCGACGCCAAGGGATACGTACGAGCACCCTCGTTCCTCTTACGCTCGTGTCAAATAAAAAGATAAAAATTATGATCTAGTCCGTCCGTGGACGGTATCGATAATCAAAAGTTGAAAAAGAAGTTGTTCATCCGCCAAGTCTGAACCGAAGTAGAAATTGAACCCGTTGATGAGTCACCGTGGCATCGTTAGTCGCGCCGTGGATGCCTCGAGAATAAGAATCGTTGCGTTTGAATCATACCGACATTCTATACACGTGCCAGACATATTCGTTGAAATTTATTCAAAGTTATACGCGATCGTTGCGGTGGCCGATAAAAAAAAGCCCGTAAAAAGTTCGTAGGTACTTTTTTCGAACGATGTGTTTTCTGTTTCTTTGCCCCTTGGGTCGACCAAGCCAACGAGCAGTTTGCGAGTGGAGCAACAACGATGAAAAAAATAGCTCGCGTTCTTTGGTTCCTTCGTGAAGAAAGTCTCGAGTACGAAAAATTGCGGTAGGATTCGCGTCAATATTAATCCGCGCGGATTTCACGCGCCGATAATCGTCGGTTGCGAATCGAAAGACCCCGTTCCATCTCGATGTAAACGGTATGACTCTCTCTCTCTCTCTCTCTCTCTCTCGTTTCTCATCTATTACGATAGTACGCCGGAGCGCACATACAATGGGCGTGGACAACACGGAGAATTCCAGTAGTGCTGGCTGTCATCATCCCCCGAGCCTCTCCAACGGTCTAATGCGCGGACTGCCACACCTTTTCATCATTTTCTGTATTCCGGTTATATGTCGTAACCATATTTAGCGGTAATGGATGCGCAAGAGGTAACGCACAGATCCTTTAAAATCTATCGTGGAACGAGAGGGAGAGAAAGGGAGAAAGAGAAAATCGAAAAAAAAAACATTTTAACGCGCTTTTATATCTACGATATTAATGTAATCGTTCGGTAAGATATTCGGGCATAACGGCGCAAAAATGGTTTTCTGGCATAGGTAAGATCCTCTCTCTCTCTCTCTCGAATCGGAAAGTTATTTTGCGGGTCACGCGTGCGCCGATAACACGAGAGATATTCATAATATATATAGGGGTAAGTACGTATGTATATGGAGATGTTGGGAAGAGGTTCGAGGCGAAGCAGGCGCACGCTGACAGCATCGATATCTTTGGATAATCGAGATAGCGCGCGATCGGAGGTTCTTCGATCGGTTCTCGGGAGTGGGCTGTGTGCAGAGGCGTCGAAGGTTGTCGGAATATTACCCTCTGTATCGCTCCGAGAGTCTCGGAGCGGTTCTCTCTGTAATGGCGATGTTCGGTCTGTGGAGGAAGACTGAGAGGGATAGAGAGGACACGGCGTATCGGGACATAAATTTGCAGCATGAACGTAACGAGATTTGGGGTCGGGCGTCCGTTGCACGTATCCCTTCGAGGAATAATATGGTCACGAGGCTTGCCCGAACGTCGCTCGTTCTCGTGTTCGTACAGGTTAACTCTTCCTCTTGTTCTTGGCCCGTGTCACACTGGACTTGAGATCGTCACGTTTGTAAATGCGCGTACACGTATATACACTCTACAGATTTATATGGGTAAGTACGCGCGTCTATGAATGAAACGGGAAGCGATGTATTCCGGTAAATCCCATCTTCACAAATTTATTACCGCAGCGGAGCTTCTGTACACGTAGCCGAAGACGAACGAGCATCGTCACTATTCCCATTTTGTATCCCCTTTACAAGAATTCTACCTCGTGTACGTTGGTATGTATTACTAACTATATTCTCGGCAGCGGAACCAATGAATCAGCTTGACACTCAATTTACTTGACAGCCCATGCCGGAGAGAATAACATCGGCAATGAAATCCACTCGGAACAAGAGCTTTAGTCTCTTTGGAACGACCATACCTTTCAATCAATTTCTCCCATATGGCCCAAAGTATCGAAAGGTCGAGGATCGGTTCGATTTCTGACAGGAGAAATGGCTGCTGCGAGTTACGTCAAATTGTACCGTAATCCCAAAAAGTGGGATTCTCGCCAAATAGATAGTATAATACGTAAATAGGTAGGTAGGTAGGTAGGTAGGTGCGTACGATAGAGAGGACGATGCACAAACTCGCGAATGGATTAGTCGAGCTGCAATGATACAGAATTATATTGTTCCGCAGGGTACCGCGACGGTCCGTCCTTAATTCGAGGGTGGAAGTGCGAGGGAGTATCGCGTTAGTGACGTTATCGCAGTGGGTGAACAAGCTCTCGGGAAGTTTGCAAGAGGACGCCGGTATCAAATCGCGGCTGGCTGGTTACGGAGAATTCACACGGTGTGCACACAAATGTGCCAGAGTCCACAGAATGGTGTACCGTAGCTTTCTCACTCTCGTACGGGCCTGTATACTCGTACATACAAGAGCGATATATTCGTGTGCATGGCTACAGTCTATGACCTCGGATGCATCAACGCGACTGTGTATCGCCAACTCGGACCGAGCGTACACCGCACGGAGCTCGTTGGAAGGGATGCCGCTTGGAAGCCTGGCTCCTCGGCTATAACGAGCTTTCTCAACACACGAATCTACAAGCGAGACCCAACCAGATCTTCTATATTCTCCGCAACACGTACTGGTACGATAAGCTCGGCCGTAGGAGAGCCGGTAATCGGGTGGACGGAAAGCGCGAGCGTTTGCAGTTACGCTTACACGTAAAACACGCGGATGTTGTAGCGTTGTACCGAGTGAGAGAGAAACAGAGAAGGTGGAATGGAGGCATTGGTATAGGAACCGCGGTGTATGGATACACGGCAAGAGACTTTTGCGAAGGCGGCGATGCTGGAACGAGGAGGATGCTTCGTAATGTACGTGACCTACGAAATCCTGACAAATGGTTGTCTGTTTTGTTCCCTTTCTCCTCTTTCGAGCAAACGAGGGCGAAGCTTCTCCCTCTCTTTCTCTCTCTCTCTCTCTCTCTTTCCCTCTCTCTCTCTCTCTCTCTCTCTCTCTCTCTCTCTTGTGGCCAGTTGCAGAATTTATCCGGCTGTTCCTTTTTCCCGAAGCTAGTCCATAGGACGTATGGAACGACAAAACGTTTTCACGTTCAAATACACGTACGATAAGTAAGAAAATTTAGTGAACCAACTCCTTATCCGTCGGAGCGGCGAAACATCCTCGTCGAAGATGGAAGAGGATCCCCGCGACATATATATCCCCTCGCAGGGCCATCAACTTTTAGTAGACGTTACATATTGGCAATTTTGGCGTGCATAACGTGTCCTCGTGTGGGTTTTTATGGCCTTGTCCCTCTCCTGGAGCATCGGTTCAGGGTCGAAGGAAAGAACATTTTTCGGATGGAAGATGAACAACACTCGCGACGTTCGTTCAGCCTGTAGAAAATCGGTGAACGCAATTTTGAATTATTGACGTTTTAGCTGGCGCGCGCAATGTTTGTACGGTCGCATAAAATATTTATACGCGGTACCCTTGTACGACAAAATGTTGAAATCGTTCTTTTACGTTTTTCTCTCTGACAAGACGGAGGGAACGCTTTCACCATTTTTCATCATCGAGATACGGACCCGAAAGATTTCTACCGATAGGACAGGTGTATAGTTGATAGTGGTGGCGGACGAGCCCTTTGTTACATATCTGCTGAATTTGTTTGCTGAGCGGGCACGACCTTGAATACGTTTCCCAAATTAATAATCAAAAGCTTCGGGCCGAAAGTGAAAACGAAACTCAATAACGAAGCGAGCGTATTTTTTTGTCATGCACTTTTTTTATCTCGATAAAAATAACGAAAAATAATTGTATTTTTTTCTGGCCTTCTGTTTGACACTAGTTTTCCAACAGCTGTAAAAGGAGCGACAAGGGGGGCAGTTTATAGAGTGAGAAAGTGTGTATGGCGAGTGAGGGAGTGTGCTGGGGAGAGAGAGAGAGAGAGAGAGAGAGAGAGAGAGAGAGAGAGAGAGAGAGAGAGAGAGAGAGAGAGAGAGAGAGCGCGAGAGAGCGAGAGAGGGGGCGCGCGGGGGGGGGGAGAGGGGAGAGAGTGAGAGCGAGGGAGAGAACAAGAGCGGACGTCGCGACGACGCAAGAGCGAGGGGATGAAACGGGAACGCGCGAGGGTTGTTTCTCCGCGCTCTCAGTTACGCCGCGCCCCTTGTGAAGCGCGTTGGCACGAGCGCGTCACGCTCGGAACACGATTCGCGCCTACCAAACATCGCTTCTTCATTCTCACGATTGACACTTTATTAGACCGAGAGAAAGCAATGTGTGAATCAAAATAGGATCGGAAAAAGCGCGAAAAATGGGAGACTTGGATTCTGTTGTGGCCTAAGTACGTATCGCCCATATTCGAAAAAAAGACTCGAGGAGAGAAAAGATAAACGGTGAGGCCGACGGTGAATGAGTTTGTGACGAAGCATTGATGCGAGTTCCAAATAATATTTTCTTTACTTTTTCTTATTATTTTTACGTTTGTTTTTGTTTACTTTTGCGGAAGTGTATAGTGCGCGCTTATGCATTGCCAAAGGTGATAAACGATACGACGTAAAAAAATGTGGATTATTCTTACGGGATAGGATCCGGAGAACGGGAAGTTGGCGATAATCGAAGATGACAGGACCTCCTTCCCCCGTCATCGTCCTCACCGATCGCCTTCACTCCTGTTACTACCATCAGGCTCTCCTCTCTCTTCGTCTTCGTCCATTATCGATGTTCCTGCGGTTCGCTGTACCAATACTTCCGCCATCGTGTATATCAACCTCTTGGGACGCGTTGACCGATCGACCTGCCTCTACTGCGACGTCTTAAAATGCTTCGCGTCGCTTGACACGTCGGTGACGGGGGAGAGGTACCGAGAGTGTGTGTAGAGAGAGAGAGAGAGAGAGGGAGAGAACGCGAGGTACTCCGTAGGCACATCTCGGCACAACCAACACCCAGACGCCAAAGAGTACGTAGTATCACGGAATTCGCGTTGTTAGACTCAAAGTGGAGTGAAAGTTATCCTGCCTGCCAGCCGGCCGGTCTCAAGATCGACGTCGACGCCGACGACGACGACGACGACGACGACGACGACGACGACGACGACGACGACGACCTTAGAGTGGAGTGATCGAGTCGATCGCAGTTTCGCAAAGAATGGCTGCGAGTCGCATGGAAGACGCCAAGAGTCCTTACGATGAAAAAAGAGAGTACGGTGAGACTGGTTTGAATAATAGCTCGAAAGTCGACCGTGTACGAATAAATAAAAGTAGAGGGCACGTGCTTATAATATTGCGCCGATGACAATGCGATATTAAACAAGCGTCACGTTTACGTTATCCACATCGCGACCACCATTGGTCACGCGTTATTCATTAATTAACTCGTGCATCCATCGAAAGTCGGTGCGAACGCCGAGTGACCCAATTTTCACGAGCATATTGAATTTGAACGTTTCACCGCGCGTATCGTCTCCGTGTATTCGGAGATAAATGGATATAGAAATATTAATGTATACCCGTGATTCGTCGAATGAAATTAAATTCTTTCGAAACGAAATGGTTTGATAAATTCGTCCGCCGGTGGGGCGCGCGTGTCACGATCTACGCGCGTACTACTTTTCATTTATATTATTCATAATTTTTTTGTTTCATACGAGCCGACGTTTGTTCATCGTCCCAAGGGGATTCTTCGGCTCGGGATATAAATAAATTGTTCGCTCGCTCGATATATATTCAAGCGTTGGGCCGAGACTCGCGAGGATTTATGGCTACCACCACCAGGCGCAACTTTATACTATAATATGGATATATATATGTATGTAAATATCGAGAGAGAGAAAGCCCGCGAAGCCTACTTTATGCGAATTTGATTGACACGCAGAACCGTCTGCGTTTAACACCGATACAAACTCGTATTTACATGTAGGTAGGGGACGAACGATGAAAGTTTAGAGGACGTGTGATATAGTTAAGTGGCATACCCACGTACAATACACGCTGGATGAAAGAAACGGCCGACCGAACGCCACCGTCGAGCCTGATCGAAAGATTAGACCGGATGAGACTCTGCGTCTCGTTCAACCGTTCTCTCTTTTTTCTCTTTTCTTCCTATTCCAGTTGCTCCGACAGTCTCGCGTACGCCTCCTGAATATAGAAAGACTCGTTGGCCAACTGGTGGAAGAAACGATTCCGCAAAAACATGTGCGTCGAACTCGAGAGAGAACGGGGAAAACCGCTCCTGCGGTTTTCCACTTAATCTTATTCCAGTGTCGGTCCGTGAGCCTTCGGTTCTTACTCCCGTTCTCTTTTCTTTCCTCAATTTGGTCGGATGGAGGTCTCGAGGTCGTTTGCGAAAGACAAGGGTATATATCCGTATAAATCACCCCGCGTAACTCGTAAACGATTGGAACAACGAAACTTTCTCTCTCTCTCTCTCTCTCTCTCTCTCTCTCTTTCTTTCTCTTGTTCCCTCCACATATATATATATATATATACGTACACGCACACACACGTATAATAACTATATATGTTTGCGCAAAGGTCGTTCGAAAATTCGTTACTTTGAAATATCCCTTTTTCCTCCATCGCGTATGGCTCTTGCCACGTTGTTATCTATATAGCTTGGGCGCTTTTCCGAAATTCAACGGGGAGAAAGAGAGAGAGAGAGAGAGAGAGAGAGAGAGAGAGAGAGAGAGAGAGAGAGGAGATTAAGAAACGTGTGCCGTAAAAAGACGTTCCGCAGAGAGCGAGGACGTGCTGCGATAGTGCGATAAGGTGGCCCAAGCACCACACACGTTCCCGTCGCAGAATGAACTCGGCAAAGTTCGAACGAGCTTTTAACTATCATCCACGTTATGTGTCGGAAATGACGTGAGGTCGAGAAGCGTTGCACGCGCGCGAGCGTGTATCGCAAGGACATGGGGAAGAGGCAAGTTTGCCTGGAAGGATTTTAGCAGCTCTTACTTGGTCGTCGCGAGGCAAGTGGAGAGGTGGCGAATGTCGACCACGACTGTATATTATATATCGCTGGCGCGAGGGAGACCGTTCGCGATCCTACCATCTCGCGACGACGGTACTTTCAACTTTTAAAAGTCTAGCGTCGTAGCGCGCGAGGTAAGTCTAAGTTTTCGATGTCACCTCGGAGCGCGAAAACCGGCACGCTTGCTTTGTGCCGTAAGCTCGATCTCTATGGGCATCGTATAGATGCACGGGCATATACATAGATATATAGGTGGACTTGGGTACAACATGCAGTTCGTACACGTATTGACTCCATCTCGGAATGATATTTGCGTCTGGCTCGAATCGCCCGGGAGCAGGAGCAAAGAACTTGAACTTTAGTTGCTTTTTCTCTGGTTGAATTCGTTCATACTCGCCCCATGGCGGCTGCTTCGTAAATATATATTCTTGAGAAAACATCGGCCCTACACTTTTTTTGTTTCTCCAGTTACGGAGCAAAAGACAAAAGAGAATAAGAAATAGCGTTATGGCTGTCGCCTTTTCCAGTTTTCTTTGAAGGTAATCCATCCTTGCTTCTGGCTTGCGTGGGAGCTCCAACGTTTGCCAGGAATTCTCTCGAGTCTCGGGCAGAGTGCAAAGACAACAACGTTTTACCCACTATCGGTACCCACCATCGTCCCAGACTTGCAAATATAAATATGGTACCAACGACTCGTTTCGTTTACCCATGTAAAAAAAATGACGCGAAAATATAAAATAAGGAACGAAGGAGAATATCGCCAAAACGGGATCCAAACTGTGTAGGTACTTTGACGACGATATTTTCGAATAAATATATTCGGTGGCTGAACGAAATTGTTGAAAAAATTAAGAAACTGGCTTTTCTTCGGTCTCTAGGTATCGGAACATTGGCCGATTGTGAAAAAGCCAACTGCAAATACTCCACGAACACGAAATCAACTTTTTCCATTTTATTTTTCGTCTCAATGTAACAAGAACGAGAGAACAAAAGAGTGTCCGTGTAATCCAATCGTGTGGATGGACGTACAAACGTAGCTGCGTTGATTCCCCGTTTTGGGGCCGCGGGGCTATCTAGGATTTATTTATAGTGCAGATCGGTTCGACCAAGCGAGACACGCTTGGTCGTGGTGTTTGGTGATGCCGGAGTTAAACGGAGCTTAACACTAGATCCTCGTATCACCTCGTTCTGTACGTTCAATATCCAACGACGAGGACGAAGTATACCCGCACGAGTATATACCTACGCCGTACCTATGCCTGTTCCGAAAACCGGCACAATCGTTCTCCGTCCTCTCTCTCTCTCTCTCTCTCTCTCTCTCTCCAGCTGCTCGCTGCTCTTTCCTCGGGCACGTAAAGGATATCCGTAAAGGTACTTTGTCAAGGGAACTTCTGGTTCGATTCTTGATCCCTCTCGGCTTAACGCGGTGCGGCCCTCACCCGGTGCCCGCCTCTCCGGACCTCGTTTCTATTCCCCTACTATTCGGGTACTTCCGAGGTTCACCGATCCTTGTTCGCGGGTGCGGGCGCCAGAGACGATTGACGGCGGGAGTTCGTGCGGTTGCTACTCGAGACTTTCACCGATGAAAACGTGCTCGAATTACGTCGAGCGTGTCTATTACCGACGAAAGTCCACCAACTGTCAAAAATGTACGAGAGAGTAGGCAAGATCTCCGTGAACGAAGGGTTCATGGAGATGGTTATTACCGCGAAACGTATCAAACTTGGTGAGAAGGTACACGTATAGTTGGGGCCGAGGGCGGGAGAAAGGCGGGTGAAAGGTACAAATGCTTTCCGCTTTGTTTTTTCTTTTCACTTCTATCTTTAAAAAATAATTGCATCGTATGATATGTGACGAGGGGAGGAGAGCGTTTTCCTTGATTCCGAAATAAATAGGCTCTCGAAAGCCAAAGTACGCATGCATGGTTGGCTGGTTGATTCTTCCTCGTTGCAAAAGGGGCCATCGATCAATTTTCCGGATCGGAGAGCGCGTACGGTAGTTCGCTCGCAAAGCTCTCTTTCGCGTTCGCATCGCGTAACGACACACACACACGCACACACCGACATCCCGATGAAAAAGTATCGAGACTCGGACGAGTAATGTAATTCTTATATAGCGCGAGGTTATCGCGGGGCCACACGTCCGATCTCGGTGCATCGATCATTTCCCTCGAGGAATTTCGTAAAAGCAGCCGTTACGCGCCAGGGATACATCCCATGTTCTATTTGCGATACGTGTACGTGCGTGATGTACCGGGTGGGTCTAGAACGCCCATCCCCATCCGCTGTGTATCACGACTGCGCACGGCTTTGCTTTTATTTCTCATAGTAAGATGAACAAAGGCTCTTTTACAGTCGCATCGACTCGACGCGATGAAAAATATCGACGAATCGTGCGCGATAAAAGGATACGTTCTTTCACAAAGTCGCACAATTGTATCGTACAACCCGGAATCGACCGTACCCTCCCGCAATCGCACTGTATCGAAATTTCTAGAGCAACGACCGATCGACCTTGTCCCGCGCACACCGAGTGGGACGGGAATATACGATATATAACTGGGATTAATCGCTGCGCCAGGATGAAAAGGGGGATTAATGTCGTTCCAATGGCGAACGAACTCGGTTTTCCGTTGGTCGGAAAGTTGGGGCGTCGTGACTCTTCGGTAAACGAGAAATCGCCGATGACGATAATGGGGGAATAAAGGAAGGAAGTAGGGGCAGGCGGACGGACGGACGGACGGATGGACGGACGGAAATAAGGAAGGAAGGAAGGAAGGAAGGAAGGAAGGAAGGAAGGAGAAAAATCTGAAGAGGAAGAAGATGATCGTGGTGTAGTTTCGTCCGGCATCGTATTTTCGGTAGCTACGCG
The DNA here is from genome assembly GCA_030522965.1 of Tryphoninae sp. A BG-2022a. Taxonomy (NCBI): domain Eukaryota; kingdom Metazoa; phylum Arthropoda; class Insecta; order Hymenoptera; family Ichneumonidae; species Tryphoninae sp. A BG-2022a. Next base: position 16,236 of record JAPYZT010005632.1, read on the forward strand.
CCCGTTAACCACCACCAAGTTCAAGGTCCCCGAGAAAACGTCTCGCGACAAATCCTTTAATTTGCTCCCCTCTGCTTTTCCACCCGAATCGCGTAGAGCGATTCTACCGTCGATCTCGAGTCTCGAGACCGCAGCTGTATTGAATCTCTTCGTGCTGCGGTGCGACCTTTCTATTTTTAGTCAGCCCAGGTCGTAAATCTGGGTCCCGATATTGTTTTACG
>JAPYZT010005634.1:0-15437 GCA_030522965.1 Tryphoninae sp. A BG-2022a
ATGATTGAGATACTCGTTGTATAATGTTGCGATATTTAACACGGGCTCTTATGGGAGATTGCGAAAAGTGACGATTTTCAAGAATAAATATCGTGATTTGTGAGTCGGTAAAGGCCTCTGAAATTTAACACACATATACATATGACATCAAAGAACGTTTCTGCAAATTTTCAGTGAAATCTAACGGAAACGCTGTAACGATAGGACTACCTTAAGGTAGTCCTATCGTTGTGATTTGTGAGTCGATAAAGGCCTCTGAAATTTTACACACATATACATATGACATCAAAGAACGTTTCTGCAAATTTTCAGTGAAATCTAACGGAAACGCTGTAACGATTGGACTACCTTGTGTTACTGGCGACGAGCTACTTGCGCTTCGAAAACGGGATCCGTAAATTGTCCGGCACGGAGCAACCGATCGCCTTAAAACTTGGAGGATACATAGAGAATTATCGCATAAAGTGCATGACAGTCTTATTTTTCCAAAATTTTGGAAAAAATTTCCGGTGGTAACTGAATCTGCAAAAAAATTTCAACAATTTTGGAACAATAAGAATGTCATGCACTTTATGCCATAATTCTCTATGTATCCTCCAAATTTTAAGGCGATCGGTTGCTCAGTGTCGGACAATTTACGGATCCTGTTTTCGAAGCGCAAGCAGCAAGGGAGCTGAGAAAAAAATTCAAATAAATGATTTTTTTTCGAGATTAGAAAAAGTATTTGAAATATGATTTATATTATTCAAATTAATTTCATAGAAATTGTATAAAGTCTTTGGGTTAATCAAAAGTTTTATGAATGAACGGTTGAGTTCTGGTAGTTTAATTAATTCTATGAAGATGCTGGCGAGGAGGCGAGTATTTCAATGCGGGTAATTAGCAGAATTTTTCGTACGCTTCCTCGTAGCCTTCGCTCCAAATTCTTTCCACGCTGTGTACGTGTTTGTATAAATATGTATATCGTGGTTCAACACCATGGTTTATATCTGGTCACCCGTCGAGGTTCGACGATGATATCACTTCCCGTTCTTGACTTATTAACGCTCTTCGTGCCGGCGTCACTAATTATTTGCACCCTGCTGTAATTAATATATAACAATAACATTCTATTAGCCTCGCGAGACTAGATTATCTTCCTCGCTTCAGCTCTATTTTATCGGAAGACTCTCTTTTCCATGGAGCAACGTACGTAAACGTGAGAAAGATTACGATCGTTGGAAAAATCGTCGCGCAAGCATTTCAGTTCGGTGTTTGTAATTTCAATTTCTTGAATAATTCAACGCGCAAGAATCATACCGTATAGTTTCATCTGAATTGATTTCCGGAGAGACGACAGTCCATTCGCATGCAGATTCTTCATGAGGGGAATTTCGTGACGATGGTTCTGATCTTTGGTAGATCCATGAGAAACAAGAAAAGGAACTGAGAAGAAAATCTATAAACATAATCGTCGACGTTCATTCAACGCTCACGTTCACGAGATTAGGATTTTAAAAACTTCCTGCACGCTCTTGGAGCACGGTGCAACTTTGTGTACCTTAAGTGTTGGCTTGAGACGAGGGTTTATTATTAATGCTGGCTTGTTTCTTGTTTGTTTCAGAGTTACTTCGTGACCGACTATGATCCAACGATCGAGGATTCCTACACGAAGCAATGCGTCATCGACGATGTACCAGCGAAGCTCGACAGTCAGTATAATATTTTATTTTCATACATTTTTTTTATGTATTTTGTTATTTCATTTAGTAAATGTTTGATCGATTGTTTTTAGTATTGGACACCGCTGGGCAAGAAGAATTCAGCGCTATGCGAGAGCAATACATGAGAAGCGGTGAAGGCTTTCTACTTGTATTTTCCGTAACGGATCACTCTTCGTTCGACGAGATGATGAAATTTCACAAACAGATACTCAGGGTTAAGGATCGTGACGAATTTCCCATGTTAATGGTCGGTAACAAAGCGGATTTGGATCATCAAAGAGCGGTGAGTATTTCCTGTTTAAATAGATTTTCACAATTATGAATTCCACGTTACTTACTTTAACTTTGTTTATTTTCAGGTGTCCATGGACGAGGGTCAAAATCTCGCGAGACAGTTGAAAATTCCTTACATCGAGTGCAGCGCAAAGCTTCGTATGAACGTCGATCAAGCCTTTCACGAACTCGTACGAATCGTGAGAAAGTTTCAGCTCTCTGAGAGACCGCCTCTCAAACAGAATTACAAGAAGAATAAGAAGAAGTGCTGCATGTTGTAATGGAATACTTTTGAAAAAAGAGACGAGCCCTATACACGTATATGTATGTTCTCATATACATATATATGTACAATATTCGAGGAACTCCAAGAGCACGCGCAGGCAAACTAACATAACGAAGAACTAACCCCTGAGCGAAGGAAAATGAGAACGGTATGGACGACAGTCGTTCACTCGAGCATTTGAGATCTAACGAACAGCCACTGAACGAAGAATAGTTTCTGTAAGAAACAGTCGCATTCTTTTGGAAGCTTCAGCGAGCCGTAGAGTGTTTCGTTCGTCTTTGTCACGAACGAATTCGTTTTTTTTTGTTTTCAATTAAAAATCAAACGGTCTACTCCAGGGGAAAAACGACAATCGTGTATAAGAAAAAATGCACAGTTCCAGGATGAAATACAACTTCGCTCGTCGCATCGACCACTGTTCGAAATGAACTCTGACTTTTTTTTGTATATCAGAGTTGGATAAAAAAAGAAACTGCCAGGAGAATGCGGGGAATATTTAAATTTGTTACTAACGAAAACAAACAAACGAAAAAACAATGGCGCCGTCTAGACTGGTTATCTAGGCTAAAAGCACAAATCAATTGCGAATTATCGTTCGATCCTTTTTGACTGTTCGAATTTTTTCGATCTTCGATATTTTTATATGTCATATTTGTACGAAAGAAAGAAGAAAACAAAATGTTACGGTCGCGTATTCACAAGAAGTGGTGCGTTATGTGCCGGAGTTTCAATCCGGGCTCTGGAGCCTCAACGAATCTTTCTGTTGAATTTTTCTGACGGCCAAGTATCAAAGAAAATGCAGTCGAATGACAATTATATTTTACGCGCACAGACTCGCTGAAGTGTCAGTGATTTTCGACGAACATAACAAATGAAATCTTTTTCGGTAAATATTGTATTCGTTTCTGTTTTTTGTAAATTTTTATTCTTATTTACAGATTTCTAAGTTATCCGACAAGTGAAACGCTAATTAGCTATTAACAGGATCAGAGAGTGTGGAGGCTCGTACAAACAAAACAAAAATACTCGTACAAATATTACCGGACCAACAATACATAATTTTGCACGTCAAACTTTACATTTGATTTTTTTGTCTCCATCGGTAGAAAATATTTACCGACGATATGAATCATATAAATTTTCGTAAACGTACGGGACTCAAAGTCCTCGTAAACCGAATTAAGTAATCAAAGGTGCCAACAGCCAGTGTGCAATATATATATATATATATATATATATATATATATATATTCACTTCTGTGGTATATATATCACGAGAAATCAGGGCGCAATGAAGATTACAATCTTTTCCACAGTCTCCCTTTTCCATCTCGCCCATCACCTGAAATTCTCGATGTCACAGATTCAAACTTGGCGGTCAGTAGCGTAAACAAGCGGAAGTTGTATGTATATATATATGCGTATATACATATATAGTTATAGCGGATATTAAACATTTTGTGCCGCTCTTTTTAACATTTAGAATATTTATTATTATTATTATTATTATTATTATTACTGTCATAATCGGAACGATATTTCTAAAATGAAAATAACACCCTGTGAAAAACAATAAGGTCGTTGATAACATACTTGTTAGTAAAAGTACGGTCGTAAATCCTCCGGAATTTAAATAATAATTTTAATCGTGGAGAAAAAATCAAACGGTTGCTATGGATACTCGGCGAAAGTACCGCCGGTTGTTTCCGATCTCTACCGCCAGATTTCGCGCGTCGTGCGCAATGGCGGACAATGCACATGTCTCTGCTTGTTTGTAAATACGAACGAACGTAGATCGTGCCGGTGCAGTCTTTAGTGTAACGTGAACAAAGAAATGATCGTTTGAAATCTTGAATAGTATTGAATCGAGTCGAATCGTGTTATAGTTCAGTGCCTGATGAAGTAAGAAAGTCGGGAATCTAACGGAAAACAGAGATGAAACGAATTAGTTTAAAACGCGAGGATTCGTTGCTTAAAGGTGCAATGAAATTCGTTCGTGTAATAACGAAGCATTCTCCGCGGACTCAACAAGGTTGATCACAATTTCTCAAATGTTTCCATATTATTTGCCAGTTTACAGTGAACCCGAAAGTACTTCTCGTGAGTTTCGCAAAGTTTTTCCAATATCTCCGTTCTTGTGTTACGATTACGCCGCCATTTTGTCACAAAGTGACACACGAAAGTTACGAAAAAAGACTGATTCTTTTTTCCGTACTTCTCTACAATGCATCGAGTCGATGAAAAAAATGGACGAATAACGAATATTCAACGAAATCCGCAGAATTACTTTCTATAAAAAAAGAAAACTGCAAATATATTGACAACGTCCTAGACGTTTGACGTAAACGACTAAATTGTTCAACAACGTCGTATATAATTATCCATCGTTGCGACGATTCGTCACGAATTAATCCGAGTATAAACGAACAAATCATACGTTGTAAGTACAAAATGTGTTCAACATGTGCAACAGTAGCTCGATTTTTAGCAAATCCCCGACACGTCGATGACCTTGAATCGACATTAAACGCGTTATTTTTTATTATCTCGACGAAGCAAAGCGAGCTGGTTATTCCGGCTGCTTTTACGTACGCTATTTATACCGAAAATAAAAGAATACTGTCAGCGACGAGATAACGAACATCGAAATGAAATTTAATAATAAATGTGTATAATCAAAATCCGTCTGAATGAAATAATTCTTGCTTCGTGCCTACAATTTTTAATTCTAATTTATCTAGCCCCCTATAGTCACACTGGGTAAAATACACCCCAGCGCATTTTCAACCTCGGATTCCTTTCCAAAATTTTTCGAAAATGGATAATTTTTTTTTATAAAAAAAAATGAAGCCATTGTAAAATAATTTACGCAGTCTTATAAAAAAAGGTTGAAAATAGACTGTAGAATTTTTTAAAACTTTTTTTTGCAATTTTTGCATGATTTTCCACTCGTCGTTATACATAGTCGTTGTTCGTTCCATACTTTTTCCATGCAACATGAGATTCGCTCTAACGGCATTTAGGGATTGCCCAAGATTCTTTATGTCTCTCAAAAAACGTGAAATTTTTCTCATCCATTCTTCGTGTTCTTTGTTTAGGTTGGACCTTCTCGCTGCGAATTCTGGTCTCTCCGTCTGCCTCACAGTCTCATCGAAACGTCGTACAAAGTTCTTCGCATCGACGACCTTCTCGAGACGAATTTTTTTATACTCGAGATTCGTTCTAAGACAAAGCCTTAAATTCCTTATAGCTCCTTCACACTCGCAAATTTCATGCGTTACGTCGACGATTGTCCGTCGGATCGCGTCGATACGACGAACAAGACGATTGTGTCTTTCGCTAAAGTTTTCACACTCTTTCTCCAATGTTGCTAATTCTTGATTATAATAAAACTGCTCTGCTTCGAGACGCTCGTAATCTTCCTTAGTGAGATTTGGACTTGATATCTCCATGCGTCTCAGTTCCAATTCTCTTGCTATAAATTCGTCTCTCAAACGCGTCTGAAAAATTATTATATGGACGAATTTATTTAAAGCTCGCAAATCGTCGCATCGTTTTCTTTATCACAGTATTTGTTTTTCCTCGCTCCTGCTTTGTATTAATTTTATGTGTTTTTGTTTATCGCAGCAATGGTATAGAGACCGCAGGCTCGTTATTGTTACGTACATAGCGAAGACGAAATTTGGCGATGTCTTTGATTCTGTCGAGTTGTCGCGTTATGAGATTTTGTATTCGCTTCATGCCAAGTGGCTTGCCGCAAGACCAAGTGGACGAGCCGACGGTACGTTCTTTCTCGATCATGGCGTCGACAGCCTGCCTAGCTGCTTCCCTATTTCCTCGTATGTCTGCCTGAGTCCTCGTTAACTCGGCGTCCCATTCTTCGTGCGTTTTACGCAACTCCTCGTTGGATCTCTCCAACTCGTCGAGTTTACGAAGATACTCGTTCAATAACGTGTCCTCCTCGGACTCGTCGGTGTATACGTACATCATCTGCAATCGGCGAGTGCTGTTTGGATAAGATAATAGACGGACCGCGTGGCACGATAATAGCAAGCGTAGGTAAGAAAGGAAAGTTTATTACTCTTCATTTTTTTGATTTGTGACAATTAAGATGTAATAATATTTAAATTAATCGAGTGGATTAAATTCTAATTAATTTTTTCGGATTTAAACAATAATTTATTACTTTCAGATTTTTGAGGAAATAGGAGTTCAAATTTTCTAGTTTGAAACAATGTTTGGTTTTAACTTTTGACTTTATTCGCTGTACGGTCAAACCTGGGTGAGCGAGAACTGGATAAGCGAAAAAACTCTACGAGTGAGAGTAATTGCCAGGTACGGTCATTTTAGCTCTGGAAAAACTCTATAAGTGAGAAATAGAAAATTTTATATGAGAGAGTCGTTTTTCATGCTTGAACCTCTAGAACTGAGACTGACACGTGCCCTATACCTCTATAAGTGAGAATCGAGTATATTTACTATCTGTTACAATATGTTTTGTTTTGCAGGAAGTTCGTGCCAATTTCGTGGAATACAAAACAAATCGGAAAGACAGCTATAAGCTCGGCATCCATGGAGACGCTCCATCGGTTTTTTGAATTTTCAACGATTGTTGATAAAACAATTTTCGATAAAATTTATGAAATTGACAAACAACACGTACAAAATACGAAAATAAAAATGCAAAAAAAATTAACGGATTTCTTGTAGGCAGTTCTATCGTTTTATCGATTTCTTAAGATTTTCTTGAAAATTTGGATATATCTTCTTTGATGTCATATGTACGTGTGTAATAATTTTTGGAAGGTTTTACCACGTGGAAGTTGAGATATTTATTGGTGAAAATTTACTCGGTGAAGCCTTCCAAAACTATGCATATATTTTTATGCAATATCAAAAAAGCTTCATTTAGTTTTTCAAAAAAATCTAAAGAAAAGAATTTTCGCAATTTTTGTAATTATACAGCAAGTACATATTACCTTGAATGACCTTGAATTTGGAGTATATTGTTCTTTAGTCAATTGGCAACAATTTTTCTTTATTAACTTGAGCCCGCAAACCATTTTGTATGTGAGAAAAACTGAAAAATAATTTTTCGATCTTAACGTCGCGATAGAACTACCTTAAGTATCAGTAGTCTACTTATTAACAATCATATAACAATATATGTGTAATTGTTTTGTTTTTATGAAGAAGTATCTCTGCCAAATTCATATAAAAAATGTATATACTACATATCTATCACTGTTCTTTGTATTTATGCACATCTCTCTAAGCGAGAAAACTCGCTCCCGCACCTCTACAAGTGAGAAATTCGGTTAAATGAAAAACCTCCATAAGTGAGAAAAAGATTCCGTCCCCTTGAACTCTCGCTCATCCAGGTTCCACCTTATTTATTTCTTTTTAATTCGACTGAAATTGAGTGCAAATGGTGGAATGTTTATTTGTTCACAATTCCTTTTGAAATAATCCATTTTATTTTGAAATAATGAAAAAATTCTTAAAAGAATCGACGTTTACCTGTTTCCTCTTGAAATGTTCGACGAGATAATCGTGAAAATAATTATTTCTCCACCGTATATTTTTGCTGTACTCCCTGGCAATTTGAAGCTCCTCGATTGTTCTCACTCTGTCGAAATTCTCGTTTATCGTTATATCACTTTCAGAAACGCAGTCGGAAATTTCCGTATCCTCGCGATCGAATTCCAACGACGAGGAGTTTCGCCATGAGATGGAAGACGACGTAGGAAAATTCTCGACCGGCGTTTGCGGAGGTGAAATACCGAGAGTGGACAATAAATCTGTCGACACAAGAAATTCGTTTGATCGCGCCTTCGTTCTATCCTCGTGATTTTGAGGACCGTTGTTGAATTTTTTAAATTACAATCACGCTCAATTGCACGTCACGAACGAATACCTTTGATCTCGGATATCGATGGTTTCCAATTAACAGATTCCCCCGGCTGTGAACTAGTGGACATTTCCGTTCAAAGAACGTCTCGTTACCTTTGCCAAAAAGCTTCGCGCTCTAGAGTGATGGGGTACAGGGCATTATCGACTCGAGTCCCGCACGGTCTCTGTCACGGTTACCCTGGTTTTCGTTTGATCAATGCAGAACTGCGTCGAACGAGCTTTCGTCGTATTTGTAAATAACAAAAAAAATTTAATCTTCCTTCAACCCGCCATTGTAGAGGAAATATTTGTTTACCAATCATCCGGCACTTTGCAACATTTTAAAAAAGAATTACTGTCCTTTTAAAACATTTTAAATAAGCTTATGTTTTTTTCCATCTGGGTAAAATTCTCATATCGATTCTCCGGAAGAGCATTGGCTAAAAATTATTGAAATTCTGCTCGTAGCTTCTTTTTCATTCCCGGGTCGAAAAAGGTTTCCGGTGACAAACGTTTGTAAAGTTTGTTCGAAGGGAAATTGCGAAAAGCTCGATGGCACTTGGGCCATTTTATTTTATGCGACCGCACGAAACTCGTTCACATTGTTTTTGTAGGCAGATCACGGTGTTTATACGAATGGCGTGTATTTGATCGGGATAGTAATTGAAAAATCGAGGGTCGCGGAGCGTATGATGATTAAAAAAAAGGTACATAGAGAGAGAGAGAGAGAGACGCTGTGGGAAACGCCGATAACAGATCACGTTGAAAACCAGACACCAATTCGTTTTAGGTATCTGGCAAAAGGACATTGAAAATCGAACTACGAAAGAGTTTCAATTTTTATTATTATAGAAAGTAACATTTTATTATTTTGATTTATTTCTTTTATTTTATTCATATCGATCAGCGAAAGCCGATATACGTGTCGTCCAAACGCTTACATTAAATTTCATCGCGATTATTTTATTTTTCATTTTTGTTTTTTGTATTCCTTATTTTTTATTGACGAAATTATTATTGCAGGGGTGATTTCTCGATTGATTGTCTTGTCTACGAACTAATCTACCGGATACAACGACGAAATGTTACATACAAGATTTCATTACATTTTGAGAAACGTCGTATGATAATGTTTTGTATGGCCGCGAGTTATAACGATTTAACGAAACAAAAAAACGGTTTTTGTTTTTATTAATACGATAAAACGCGTTGATTCGGTATTGCAAACTTTCACAAGTTGGGAATATCGTAACGTCGTAAAATCGAGTTCTAAAATTGTTTTCTTTTTTTCACAAGCTAAGTGCTAAACTAATACTCGACAATGAGTACTATTTATTTTATATGTTTATATCTATTTATATCTTGCGAATAATTCTACGAATGGCACTTATACACCGATGTACATAATTTAATTTTACTTTTAGTTTAATTTTATTTATCATTTAATGGCTAGTGTTTTGTTCATAGAATTCCACAATTTCGAGCGTGAGTAGTCGCGATGCAATTTGCATTTTGATCCCTTTTTTCTTTTTTTAATCCGTTGCTGCCGATACTTTGCGTGCGGATTTCAATCGTGTTGTTTTATATTATTTTTATTATCGTACGATCTAAATGATTAGACGACTCGACTCGTCGCAGGAATGGAAAAATTGTGCGTGAATATTTTAACGAATTACAAAGGAAATCAAGATTGAGAATTGAAAATTGTGTTTATAATTAGGACAGTATTCTTTAATTTTTAGAGTCGCGATGGGATACGTAATGAAATATATCGATTAAAAATTAATTACTTAATTCGAGTGATTACAATTGTTATTGCAAATAATTTAGACAAATTTTTGGGGACAATGAAATTGTACTGTTAGTAAAATTGTTGATTGACTAGATTACTGAGAATGAGAAATATAGAGAAGGTATGGCAATCAGGCTCGATCCCGATTCGAATTAAAAACTAAAAACGATGTAAAATTACTTCGAGTTAAAATCATCGTCGATAATCAACGGGGTAAAAAATTACAATTCTTTTTCGAGTCGTTGAGATCGGTAATATTCGATTATCCGATTACGATAAATTATAATCTTCTTGCAGAATAATTCATAATCGTTTCGTTTGTGAAATGTTTTTATATAATTATCTACCCCCCCCCCCTTAATGGCGACCATCTTTGATTTCTTCTCACTTCACTCAAGACTCCTTTTAATAATTTGGCACTGGTATATATTTCTTGTTTTCTTAGTTCCTCGTTAACATTATTTTCTTATTTGCTTTTTCAGACGATGTGAAGATTGTACTGGAACGATCAAACAGTGCTCTGAGTCAATTCTCGAAGATCGGGGAGATCGGTACCGAGCGTGATCGTTATATTGATAACGGGTTCGCCATTGCTGGAAACCTGACCGGCTTGTTCCTCGCGAATACGAGTTCTTCTCTCTCTTGGAAAAGCCAATTCGCTGGACGTCGTCTCGTTCTCGATTTGTCGTTTACCGATCGAGCCATTACCGGTCTTTCCGTTTGATTTCATCGACGAAGCGTTGCCCTGAGATTTGCCATTCGGAAAATAACTTCTCGTTTCCGAATCGACCATGAGAACTTTGGCATCGAGCTCGACCCAATCGGTAAGTCTCGATTTCGAGCTTTCGCTCGGTTTGAGACTCGTATCGCTACGACCGACGAACAAACTCAAACGCGAGCCGAGACTCTTCGCACTCGTGTAAAGCTTCTCGTGCGAACGTCTTGCCAAACTCGTCTCGCATTTTTCCTTACCGATTTCTTCAGTCTCGTTGTTCATACGAAGCTGCACGTTGTCGCTCGATTTGCATATTCTCTCGTCGTATTTACACTGCCACATTGGCGATTCGGGATATTCCGTCTCGGTAAAGTATTTTATCATCGGTGAGGTCGATCTATCGTCTCGCGAATTGCACAGTCCAACGAGCAATTCCCTACCGGTCTGGACCGATAACGTTCGCCTCTGCACGCTCGTTCTTCGATCTGTAAACAATATTTGTTCCAGAAATATTTAGACCTAGGAAGTTAGTAAAATTGCAATTAATCAAATCACAAAGACACAAATTGCTTTATTAACGTTTGATATTGATAATCCAATCATTGTCGATCAATCAGTAATCCATCAAAATTATTCAATTCACTGGCTTTAATATTGTATCCGAACAATGCTCTGACAGCACTTTGTCATTTATCATCTGTCATGCTTGGCTGAAAAAAATTGAGATTTTTTTTCTAATAAAAATGCAATTACTGCTTGGCTATGTCGATATATATTCATCAGTCGTCACGAATGAACTCGATCGATCAATTTGTCGACACATTTAACGACGTACCGATTTTTTTATTTTCCCTGTTCGATTTCCAAATTCTTTTTTTCAACTATGAAACTTAATCAAGAAAGAACGAATCTATCATGCACCAAGGATTTAATAAATTGAATTCTATAAAAAAATGAAATCTTCAGTCTTCATTTAATAAGAAGAAATTTCCCAGTTTGCAAGTTGGACTTTTAAAACGATCGATGACCGAGGCATTCTCCTTGGACGATTACCAATGAAATATTTCATCGAATTTACAACGTCACGTCGTGTAAGTACCGTGCAAGATGCTGTTATACGATCGTTCGAGAAGTTTCATAGTTTTATTATGTCCTCGAACGACGAGAAGACAAGATTAGAAAAAAGTGAGAAAAAAAAAGTATGAAGAGAAGGAAGTGAGTTTGAGGAAGAAAGAAAAAGCTCGACATGAAAAATCGTTTGGTTCGGGCGCGACGACGATAAATCTACGGTCGCTTTAACGACCGTTTTCTTTTTAATAATCGTGTCATAGGCGAGATAGGAATATCCCTCTCTCTCTCTTTCTCTCTGGTGCTTTATTAATCCGGTACGTGATTACGTGTCGTGGGGCGGTTCACAAAAGGCTATTCAATATCCGTTAAAACTGCGGTACGATAATTGCACGACAGAGATTGCCCGGAGTTTTGGTCCCCCGATCGAAACGAGGTCGAGTGGCGAGAGGATTAAAAAAACAGACACACATGCACACGCGGAATCGAGGACTCAATTTTATCGGCTTGTATTTCACTCGGGATTTTCGAATGGAACATCACGTCCTACAGACACACATAGAGACACATAAATAGAGTTCTCTACGATTGCCCATCTCTCTGTTGCGGCTTGGGCTCATCACCTGTAATGCTCGAGTCCCCAGTGGCCAGTCGATAAATCGCTTCTTTAGCCGGAGGCTCAGCGATCGCTGCGGCCACGCGAGCACCGATGTGGCATCGTATCGACTTGCTCGTCGTGAACAGCGCCCGATTGTTTCTCTCCGGACGAAGTACGATTATGTACAATTTTGGCAAAAATAGAAATACCAAAGTCACCGATGCGCTCAGTGTGACGCACATGCACATTGTCACGACCTGTGAACACATTTTTTTTTTTATTCAAGTAAGAAAATAAATGAATTGTAAATAAATATTTTTGTTGAAATTAGAAAAAAGAAGAATTGTGATGTTAGGACAAAATGGCAGGTTGAGACTATTTACCTGTCGGACACTTTTTGGAAACAAAATTGAAAATATTATGATAACAATATTATGAAAAAATATTTTTAATTAGTAAAATAGTGTTTTTATTAAAAATGGTTTGGAAACAAAATTGAAAATATTAAATAAAATTATTATTAATTATAATAATAATATTAATTATATTATTATTATTAAATATTAAATAAAACTATTAAAGGAAAATATTATGATCAAAACTATTTTTAGTAATAAAATTGTTTTCTTAATTCAAAATATTTTTTCGTTCCAAAATATTTGGAATAAAAAAAATAGTTTTTATCGTAATATTTTCAATTGTTTAATAGTAACTCGTCGTATAATTTTAACAGAATTGAATATTTGTTTGCAAATCGTCGAATATCTTTAATTATCTTTATTCGAGAAAATGCAATTTACGTTGGAACTAAAGACAATATTAATTTTAATCGAGCGAATTAGATTTATATTTTTTGTATTTGATCAATTTTATCGAAACGCACCTTGGACTCGCTGCCGAAATAAATTGGTCCGAAGGCGATCCATATGACGCGCGTCATGTACAAATGATGCTACAAAGTCTTTTTTGGACGAAAAAAAATGTTGACCCCTCCGGACCCCCCAAAGTCCCGAAAGTAAAATCCGAATGTTAACCATTGGCACTTGCCGGGGTCAAAATTTAGTTTCCTCCAAAAAGACTCTGTAAAGTGTTTACGGAATTGGAAATTTCCCGCACAACACGAATATCACCATTACAATCTCGCTACATTATAATTTACAAAACTATTCCGTTTTACCACTTTATCATCGACAATTTTAAACAGCAGATGATTATAATTATAATATTCGTGTCGTATTTTAATTATCTTTATTCGTGAGAACGTAATTTAGATTTGAATTAAAGACAGTGTTAATTTTAATCGAGCGAAATTAGATTTATATTTTTGATATTTGATCAATTTTATCGGAACGCACCTTGGACTCGCTGCCGAAATAAATCGGTCCGAAAGCGATCCATATGACGCACGTCGTGTACATGGCAAAACCGATGAATTTCGCCTCGTTGAAGTTTTCCGGCACGTTGCGAGTCTTGACGGCGTAAAGGGTGCACAGTGCGACGAGAAGGCCGTCGAATGCGAGAGGCGATAGAACGGCACGGGGTGTAGTGGCACAGGTCAAGACGGCTCGATCGCGAGTAGGAAATTCTAGACGCGGCATCGGTGGCTCGATTACAAGCATCGCCGCTGCTACACCGGCTTCGACCATTATCAGGAAACACGTTATAACGACCTGAGAATATTCAAATTATCGGAGTTCGATAAAATATCTATTATCTCGTAACAAGACATAAAAAATAAGTAAAAATAAGCTAGAAAGAAAAAGGGAACAAATTTGAAAATGTTCTTACCTGCGCCGTTGCGGACATGAACATTGGCTTTCTCTTCGGAAAACGTTTCTTCGAGCCCGCGAGTATTCTCGCTATTCTATTCGTTTTTGTGAACAACGAGGCGTACATCATCGCAAAACTAATTCCTGGCATCATGCGACTCAAGGCACAGGTGATACGCGTGGGTTTGGCCAAAATTGGGAAAACCTAAAATTTTAAAAAGAAGAAAATTAATTTTTTATTTTACACTGATATTTTTTTTGTATCTTTTATTAAATCAAAAATCCCCATTGATAAATATTTTCCAATTATAAACGTAACGATATTTCCTATAGTTTCATGAAAAACGTAATTTCACTTTTCTTTTAATTAATTTGAAACTATTTTATTTTTTACATCCTCTTAAAATCTGTTATTTTATCAAAAGGGAAAAGAAATTTTCACGACGAAATATCTCGAGGAAATTCAAAAACTTTTCTCCTCGTCGTGAAATCCCGTGTATCAAGAAATTTTCACGTATTCTTCGACACACTTGAATTCGTGTTTGTTGGACGAAGTCACGTAGAAAGAAGAGAGAAATAAAGTTGAAATAAAAGTGCAGTTGCGACTTAGAGCGACGTTCTTGGCTCTTCAGTCGTGCATATAGAGACGGTATAAAAGAACGGTGTCCGAGAAAAACGTACATACGGGTTTACCATGAGAGTGAAAAAGGGTGGGTGAGAGAGAGAGAGAGAGAGAGAGTGATGGAGATAGTGAGGGAAGGGTAGTAATAGAACTTACTGCTATATGTGCCAGAGTCATCCCGGCTAGTATGAGATAGCTGAGCTCACGGGTGCTGGCTTTAACGACCGGGGTGTCGTTGTGCCGTATGAAGATGTGACACGTGACGAAGGTTGCCATAAGACCCATCGCACTGAAGGACATTGCGACCACAGCTTCCGCGTCGCCCCAGGATATGTACTCCACGAAAATAACGTCGCATTCTGTGCGTGAAAAGGAAAATATTTTGTGTGTGCATATAGATTGTCCACTGCCCAAAAAAGAGAGCCAAGAAGAAGAAAAAGACAAACATAGAAAGAAAAAAGTACCTAACGGAGACAATATTTTGGAAAATGTTCGACACTTTAGTGTGAGGAAATAAACGGTAGATCGTTTCTTCCCATGTAGATATTTTTTGTAGTAGGTGTAGTAATTGAATTCTGTTCGTGTAATTTAACGCGACGGAATTCGGGCTGAAGTGGTGCGTGTTAACGTGCGGTGAACAGACCAGAGTGATTCTTGAAAAAAGTTGCAACACGATTATAAATCTGTTATAGCGATTTGTTTCGGTAACGATTGTTTCC
>JAPYZT010005639.1:0-24135 GCA_030522965.1 Tryphoninae sp. A BG-2022a
GCGGATTGAATAATATCGGTTTTCGTGGCAGAGGAAGGAGGCTTTCATATGATAGATAGGCCACAGTCGATATTTGCATATTAATTAGGATGACTGGCGCTCTCTCGTGGTGTAGGTTTCGCAGTGAGTATCTACGAGAGAGAGAGAAAGAGAGAGAGAGACAGAGAAAGAGAAAGAGAAAGAGAGAGAGAGAGACAAAGAGAAAGAGAAAGAGAAAGAGAAAGAGAAAGAGAACGAGAAAGAGAAAGAGACAGAGACAGAGACAGAGACAGAGACAGAGACAGAGACAGAGGCAGAGACAGAGAGAGAGAGAGAGAGAGAGAGAGACGTGTTGGTTCCCCCCCTCTCTCTCTCGGTGTTAGTTTGTTTGCAGTATAGGAAACGCGAGAGTAAACAGCGGAAGAACGATCGGTATACGATAGGACCACCAGTGGTATGTACGTGTGCTCGTATGCAATACTGAGGGTGACTAGGTGTGGGGGGATAGCTAGAAGGGTGTATATCGCGCAACGTCCGCGAGCTATGTGCAGTTACGTCGAAGGATTAGAGCCAGGGACAAGAGAGCATGGCCGTCGCTGTCGAATGCACGCGGTCGTTTCACAAAGAGAGTAGTGTGCGAGGGTTGTTACGTACATATATAGGGTTGTCGACGACAAAATTGCGTCAAGGTGTGGTATGTGGTAGTGGTGGTTGCCAGAGTCGGCGTACTCAGCATTGACCGCGCATAAGAGTCGTAATGATATTTGTCGTCTAGCACCGAGTAGAGATTTGAATAATGGTCCCGCATAATGGATGGTGGATCGAGTTTACATATTGCCGGCTATTTCCGCGCAAAACTCACCCTAGTATGTCGGCATATATTCGTATATATATATATATATATATATATATATATATATATATACACACATAAATGTTCAGAGGGGCTGCAACAGGGTATAGATTCGACGAATGGGCAAATTGGGCAAGCACCCTTGTGCTTAGATATGAAAACATACAGCGCCCGGTTCACCCGCCCTCGAGCGAGGGATGGTCACCCCTTTTTTCGTCGTTCGACTGAGGGCAAACGTGATCGGTCATTTCTACGTCAAGGAAGCGAATGGGGAAAGTGCGATAATGAAAAAAGAAAAACGTAGTTTGGACTGTGTGCTTGAGCTTCGGTACACCGCAGTCACTACCGGGGGATGGTCACGAGGGTGAGACGAAGAGAGAGAGCTTCGCGATATAAATACGTACGTATATACACACGATCGTAGTTTCGAGACGCGCCACTCCCACGTTCCGCACTCGTTATCACCGATGGGGTAATACTTTTAATGGGAAAACTTGTACCGCTTATCGAGAGGAAGCCTCACCCCTTTCTTCTTCACTCCCACTCTCGAACAACGAACGGCTGAGAAACGGGACTCCCGGCGCACTATAGAGAAATAAAGAAAAGAGTCGAATAAAAAGTATATAATGAAACTCGGGCGCCGCACAACTCCGCGCGGAAGAGTGCTGCGAGTGATCTTTTCCTCTCGTCCTTCTCCAACCCACCCATAGTTTCTTCCGCCTCATTCCATTTTCCATCCCCCAAGAATTTATATCTCGCGTCGAATGTATATATGCTGTTTTTCCTGTTACGTGCGCTTACGTTCGTCTCTTGCACTTGTATATTCTCGACTATTATATCATTCTTTAGACTCACTGATAATTTTGTTAAATATTTTTATTTTACGAATTAATTTACGAATTAATTTGCAAAATAACATTTCAATTATTACGCTTCGTGTCTCTCTAAAAAGTAGAGAAAAATTGCAGTAACGTCGACCTATTGCGATTAAAGCTTATCCCAATTGTTGAAATAAATGAAGGGGAATTTTTAATATCGCACATATAAAAATCAAGTCGAGCATTAGCTTTACATTTTCAACCAACTGTAGTACGTACTCGAGTTGGTTTTGTAAAATTCAAACGTTTTGAAATAACAAGCATGATTTTATATTTTATAAAAATACGAGCTAGGATAAAGGGAAAGGGAAATGAAAGAGCGAGTGTAGGTATTACGTTCGAATAATGAGAGGAGAGATATTGAGATAAGTACTTTTTAAAAGTATGTAATTGTGCAAGTAAAAGTCTATGTACCATCGTAAAGTCAGAGATATACGTCGTTTGTACAACTATGAATTTATCTCGAGCATATTTTCAAGTTATAACGTCTTGCCTCTTCAGATTGAATTTTGTTCTTCGTATTTGTCTATAAGACCAATCGTCTGGCTATCAAAGATTCCAGAATAGTCTCAACAATTATTATACTTTTGGCGATCTTTCCACTTCCACAGTTTTTTTTAAAATACAATTATTTATCTCAAAATTCCCCTCGAGTTCGAAATTGAAAAAGGGAATCAGATAATATCAGACTTGGAAGAAAGTTCGTGTTATTATTGCATGAAAAATGCCTTTTCGTAATAAATAATACATATCTCGAGAAACGATTCGTCAATGTGAAATCGCGCGATAAGGATCCCCGGGTTCCTCACTCCAGCGCCCATTCATTCGATTTTCCTACCCTCAGCCAGCAATAACAACAACAAAAAAGCGATACTTTGAAGGAACTTTCACGCAAGATGAGTTTCAATCGTTGAACAGGGGGTGGGTGACGAGGGTGGTCACCCCCTACCCGTACTCATCGACCCTTCGAATTACGCGGACCGGCTGTTTTCCTTTTGCCCTCGTATATGCTTACGGCTCGTTGACCACGAGCACGGGCCCTCTCTCTCTCTCTCGCTCTCTCACTCCCTCCGCCATTGGTAGTTTGGCATCCACGGGCCATTAGGCTGTCAAAGCTCTAGAGTCTCACCCCTCGTGCGGCCATTCCAAGAACCGAGGATAAATGGAAAATATATTTTACTACGCGGGAGAACGAAAAAACGTTTTCGCAACCCCCTCCCCCAAAACAACCCCTGTGCACAAACTCGTATCATCGTTCGTATTCTATCTACCAATTAATTTTTATACCAGAATCTTATCAATTAATGTCACAAATAAATATACGACGTGGGTTCGAGTCGGAAAATTGATTCGCAACCCTATGGAATTAACGTTAAGAGCAGTCCGTGATCGAACTCCAATAGTTGCAATATGTAACTACGGTGATGTCGTAGATGCGGGATCGTTAAGAGGGTCCCTCCCCCAAGTTTGCCATCATCAGGTTTAATTAGCATGGGTCAATAATATACACCTCTACGTATATATAATATATGTATACACATAAGGGAGTTGTCACGACGCTGACACCTCCATAGATAGGCCTGGAATGCGGCCGCATCCTGATTGCCTATTTCTCGGTGTAGCTAATTAGAGCGTCATGCGATATAGTCGAGGGCGTTAGTATTTGATCACGGGACGTTTACCGATCTTCGGGGGTGGAAGAGGTGGTGGTGGTGGTGGTGATGGTGGTGATGCCGGGTTGGGATGGCGAATACCGGTGAACGCTGAGAGGGGCTAGGAGCAAGAGATTAGGCTATTTGTGACGTGCGAGCGACACACACGGTGTCGCCGCGGCAAACAATGTTCCGGGGGTCGACTCGGTGGCTGCGCGAGCGGGTTTCCATGCAACCTGACCGGGACATTGATCGAGCTTCCCGAGAGACGTGAGCTATGTCACTTCGTATTGCCTCATTTCCTTAGAAAGCTCTCGTGGCAGCCCAAGTCACTCGGTGCGGGTCGCATTGTGGTCCAGGTTGTACCTGAAGAGAGCGCACCGGCGTCAAATTAAACGTCCCAGACACGTATAATGCAGTCAGCCAGTGAAGAAGATGGGAGAGTGGAGGAGGAGGGTGAGAGGGTGGAGGAGAGAGTCGAGAATAACGCGTATTAAGGCTTCCTGGTTCTTCAACCCTTGCACTTCTCTTATCTTTATCTCTCCTATCTCTCGCTTGTTCTCTGCTACGCGTACGCTCTCGCATCGTCGCACGAGAGCAAACCTCGACTGACGAATAATTTCTCCTGGGGCCTCGTTCTCCGTGCGCGCTAATACAACCAAAATGGAAATTCCAAGAGGAATTCTTTTCAGCGACTACGGATAATATATCGCGCGAGTGAAAATGGCTTAGTTTCCACTTGATAATATATATATATATATATATACAGATTTCTACTATATGTATCTTTTGACTTCAGATTTTACTACCTATGCAGTAGAGAAACGGGCCAAGTTCATTTCCGAAAATGTAGAAGTAAAATCATTATTTCTTTCCGCTTCGAGAATTTGTTCTAATAGTTTTTATTTCAAAAGGAGAAGATTTCGGTGAGATGGAAGAAACGAATGAGTTGTCCGTCCGATTAATATCGCACTTGTATATTTTGTAATCTCACGATGTCATTAAGGTCTTTGATAAATCATTCTTCTTTGACCCATCGAGTTATATGTAGTAACGTGTTTTCGTCTCTTTCAACTAGCTCTGTCCATTTATGAGCTGACCGACGATAGAACGAAAGCTACGAATATATTTTTAAACGAAAGTGGAAGTGCATTGACACGAAAAAGCGACGGTAAATCTCGTTTCGTAGGTGAACAGGCTTTAATATATAGGGGATGAAAAGTGTGCGCATGTACCGAGACATCGACAAAGACCGAGGCAAAAGTACGGTGTACGTTGGGGAAGGGAAAGTAGCCGGAGAACCGGATGAATTTGCGGGCACTCATCGTGATGCTCTCAGCCTTTCGTCCACGTCTCGAATAATAAATATGTATGCCGTCGTGGCGCATTAGCGAATAAAGTAATTCCGTCCCGGGAGAATTGCGAAAAACTTGGGATTCGTGAGATAAAGAGAGAAAAGGATTAAGGAGTATAATGGGAATGAGAAGGAGTTTGAGGGGATTAAAGAGAGGAATAAGTATTTAAAAAAAAAAACGTAACGCGAGGAAATATTTACGACGAATGTTTTTAGGAATAAAGAGCGAACGTGGAGATTTTTTGATCACGATCGTGGGAAAATACAAAATTTACCCAGAAACTTGGCGTATCTACATATATGTCTGTTTGTACATACGTTTCCCCGAGCCATTTTACCATAGTTGTTGGAGAAGTGCGGAGTACAGTAGAAACCCTCGTAAAACGCGAACTTTGAAGCAGCCATCGAGCTCGTCGAACTTTCGTTATATGTATATGCTCTTGGGGAATGCGCTTACGAAGCTTTAGTTGCACGTGAGCAAGGAGTTGTCTAATGAGAAGTAGAACCTCTGACTCTTGGGGTGGTTCGAAAGCAGCGGAGAATTGGAAACTGTGCCGAGAGTCGCCCAAAAGCGATATGCTATAGGTGAACTGAGAAAGAGAGAGAGAGGGAGAGGGGGGGGGGTGAGAGGTTGAACCAGGAGTAGGAGAAGGGAGAGAGAGATGGGAGTGAGAGAGATCGGACCAGGACCAGAGGATAAAGGCTATTCCGGGTGCAGGAAGCCCTTAACGAGGAGTACGCCCGTCGTATGCACACGCTGCTCTCCCTTGTCGCGAGACACTTGACAAGACTTTGGTCTCGGCTTCTCTCCGCGAATACAAAGTAGCGGTCGAGCGCGAACCGCCGTAGCGTGTTTTTACGACTCTCCCGGGGATTTCTTCTTCCCAGTCTGAAATATTCCAGCCGCGAGGAGACTCGCTGAGAGCCTTCTATCTCCCTCCTCGTCTTCTCTCTATTGCTCCCTCACTCTTTCGTTCACTGTCATATAGCTTTCGCGGTTTCTTCTTGTCGCTTTCAACCAGAAAGTCCACAAGCCTGAAGCTATCCAGGGAGGAAGAAGAAGAAGACCACAAAGTCTGGGGATAGACCGTTACGTGTGTTGGCTACCCCCAATGCCTCGCGATATTACTTCCCTTAGAGGTCGTCTTGTTCGTTGTTCGTGAGAACGCCGGTTTTTCCCTCTCTTTCTCTTTCTACCTCCGCTTTCTTGTACTGGATCATTTTCTTGTCGAGTTCCCCCCCCCCCTCTCTCCCTGTTTCTCTCTCCCTCTCTGTCTCTCTCTCTCTCTCTCTCTCTCTCTCTCTCTCTCTCTCGCTCGCTCTCTCTCTCTCTCTCTCTCTCTCTCTCTCTCCCTCCCTCTCACGTTCATCGGTACATTCACGTCTTCATTCGCTGAAAAATTTATACTCGTCATATATGAGGTAAAAAATTATCTCGTAATTTCACACCGCATGCTCGTGAAACATATTCAATTTCACATATATACGTGATTAGTATTTTATTAATGAAAAACTGTGTAACTCATTATAAATTTTTTAATATTTTGTCATTAGTATTTATTTAACCGAATAGCTCCTGATGCGAATATTGATGGCACATAGCATTAATATACGCGCTTTAGCTTCCGGTGTAACAAGGAAATGCTCGCATTCGATGTGGCCCGTTGATTTAAATTGAAATATTAATTACATATATTTGTGTTAACGCTGTAGGGGATGATACTTTCTGTCAGCCGATGACGAGTGTTCATATTTTTTGAAAAAATATGAACACTCGTTTTTTCAAAAAATATGAACACTCGGTATTATCGTGCGCAAATGTAATATGTCACCTCATTCCCATCGGTATTTCTATCGTGCACACGTTTTTTTATTTCCACCAAAGATTGTAACGTTGAAGAATATTAATAAATCTTTATTCGTAAATAACTTACAATGATTTTACGTTTATAAATTATCAACTGTTATCATTAATATGTCGCAATACTTTTGTATTATAAGAATCGATATTGAAGATTTCCAATTGGCAGAACAGAATTAGAATTGCTAGCAGACTCTTGTGTGTGCAGTATGTTTTCCTAATGCAACGTATATGAACGAGGACATGCTCAGACGGAAGCAAGCTCATCCAGATGTCGCTGAATATCGTACGGATGAGTGATTTCTGAATAACTATCCCGTATTGTAGCTCGCTGATAATAATCGGAAGCTTCATTCAAGAGGATAATAAACGTATATCGATTTGATCGTGTACAATGCAATATATATCATATATATAGTTTCCATATAAAAATATCGCATGGAACGTGGGCATATCGACGTGTGCCAATATACGGTACATCAGAGACGTGATAATCGTGATATGTACAAAATATACGCATATTCGAAGACACACACACACACACACACACACACACACACACACACACACACACACACACACACACACACGTACACGCACACGCACACGCACACACACACACACACATATATATATTGTAGTTACTATTTATCCCCGCTAGATGGCGTTACTGCGCCAATATTGCCCCCGTTCAGACATTAATTCCACCACAGTGCGCTCGAAATGTGCTAAGCCGAGTTCCGGTTGGATTGTTGTAGAACATGGTCCGGTCGGCGTGTGTTGTATATATACAGTAGATTGACAAGAAATGTGACGTATTCTTTAAAAGAGTTTATTCTAGAGTTGATCTGGAAGAAATTTGATCCTAGGTACTGGACTTTGGAAATCAGCGGTTTTTGAGTTATTGCAGTTTTTAGGTTTTTTTTTCGTTTAACCCTTTGAGAGCTGAGTACTGTCAAGCTTATGTGGTCCGCAGACGCATAAGCTGATACATATATGCGTCCTTAGGGCTCAAAGGGTTAATTCTTGGATATTTAAAATTGAGAAAAACTGGTACATTGTAATGGATTAATCGACATTTTTTTAATAGATCACCGAAATTTCATTCCGATCATAAACATTTTGTCATTTTGTTTTACGTGCTATAGAAAGAGAGGGAGAGAGGGAGAGAAAGAGAGAGTGAGTAAATTTGATTTAATTAGTAAGATTCATGAAAAATAAATTTCCGTCTATTCAATAACTTTAATCGAAGTAATAGATCGGATCGTTCGTGTGCTTGTCACAACAGATCTCACAAAATTCGCAGAAATTTAATTACAATTAAATAAACTTGATTATCGGAGTCAGATAATATAAGCTTGTACATGACAAGGAAGAGAACGAGACCTGAATTAATTCAAGCGGCGGGTAAAGAGAACCGGAGAAACAGCGATTGGTCTGAGAAGATAGAAGGGGGGAAAGAGCACGAAAGAGGTCATGATATTCCAAGGTAAGTTCATCGGAGCACGCTCCCCGTTAAGTAACGGTTATTATTCAATCTCAAGTTCGAGGGCTTACGATTGATTCGTTATGTATATATCTTCGCAGTTCACTGTTCATCCTCGCATTCGTTTTCGCTCCACTGCATTGGGAAAACTTTTGAAATTGAAATGGTCCACTTATGTCTACACAGAGCTAATATTCATTTTTATTTCGTTTACTCTCGTCGATACGATCACCATGGACGATACGATCATTGTTGTTGTTTCATAGCAGAACTCGATTGTTTCAAGGGCTTCGCTCGGTGATTAAAGTTATTTCATATGGAAGTAAGGATATTGATTGGATTTCATCTTTTTTAACAAATATTAATAACTTCATAATATTACGAACTTTACTTCTCTCCTTTTTCTTCGTTTGTATCATTGAAAGTTTTTAATCGTTTTTCGTATACCTAAATATATAAGCCACTCCCTTTGAAGGGTGGGAAAGAGAAATTATTTATTTCTTGTCTCGAGTCATTTATTGATGCTAAATGCGAGAAAAACACTTACATTGTGGTACCATACGATGCTCGTTGGTGGTGGATTGCTCTGAATATCACAAACCAATTTCATATCGTCACCCTCTCTCAGGGTCTGCAGGTTGTATCCAGTTGCCAGGTGCGCTGTTACTTCCGGAGCGTCTGCACAAAGTAAAAATCGGATTGTTAACAAAACTAGTTTTTGTTCGACCATGTGGAAGGCTTACTAAAAAATAAATAGTCAGGATTTAAACTTTGCATCTACGATTTTTTAAAATTTAGTTGACGTTGTCAACTAAATTTGATTTTTTACAAAAATACTCACAACTCCAGGAATAATTGAAAAAAAGTAATTTTCCAAATCTTTATATCTCTTGAATGGATTTATAAACAAATTGAAAATATGATGAAAAAGACGATTTAAAAAAACGGATGTGCACACGCGAAATAGTGTTCGATTTGGCGTTTAATGTTCCACCCATATATATATATATATGGATAGATAGTGTGGTAATAATTTACGAGGAGCGAACGTAACTGACAGAGCCAAGAGTTTGGAAACACAGAGCGTTCGTTGGCCTGAATTTTCCAAACCGCATATACCACACATGCATCGATGATAGTCTCTTGCAGTGAAAACCGACGGAAACAGCAAGCTAGCGAGCACATATATTGCCAAGAGCCAGTCATATAGACAAAAGAGTGAGAAACTAAGAGAGAGAGAGAGGGGGGGGGGCTAGAGGGAGAAAGAGAGAACGTGTACGATAATTGCTTACGTAATTGCTTACGTCGCTCCCCGCGAGTAATTTCCTTGCTCGTACCAAAAGCTCGAAGCTACGGTAGAGAATATTCCAATTTTCGCGGAGAACGGTGCGAGAGTTGAAAATCTGCGGAGAATTGGTATGGATGTACGAGAGGGAAGGTGGCAAGCCACCCGCGCGACCCCTTTTCTATAGCACCCACTCCTTTCTTCGGCCGCGCGCATGGAGCAAGCAACGACGACGACGACGACGACGACGACGACGACGACGACGACGACGACGTCAACGAGGAGCAAGTCCGGAGCGACTTCGAGATAAAAGCAGTAACGGCATCAGTGCTTTTACGGGTAACGAGACGAAACCGAATCGCGCGACGAAAGCACGAGGAAACTTATTTGAGTACGAGACACGGAAATGAGACTAGTGCGCGCGCGCGTTCGAGAGGGTTTTCGGTACGCCGCTATATATAATGTATACGAAAGAGGGATTGCCGCGGCTCGTACAGGTAGAAAAGCAGACGACGGCACGAACGCGAAATAGAAACAGGAAAAAGGAAAAGGGGTAAAATGGAAGCAATAAAAAACTCGAGTGGAAGAAAGAATGACAGGAAAAAAAAAGAATGGCCCAGAACGAGCAGCGGCATTAATTGCTCCCGGCGAGTTCTCGGTAATTGAATTTGCGATTTTCAACGGCGAGAGTAGGATTGCTTCGTGAGATATTCAGGAAAGGTCATACTAGAACGAGAGAGAAAACGAATCGGGTGGGATTCCCACGAAGGTGAGGAAATCCACCTTCTGCATCCCTTCCCCTCGTACTTCACCCTTAGAACGCCACCCACTCTTCCATTCCCCCCTCCCTCCTCCTCCCCCCTCTCATAGCCTTAATTAAAATGGTGTCATCCAACGACGACGACGACGACGACGAGTCTTGCAACTTTCGCGATGGTCGCGAAGAATAAACCGTGAGAGAGGTGGAAAGGTGCGCTTTGCAAGCGAGTTAAAAACTCTGCCAAGGTAGATATAGAGATGATAGATATGAATAGCGATTACCAACGCTATCTCCGTTTCTCCGGTACAACATTGCTCCTGCGACAACTACGACTCTCTCCAGTCCCAACGAAAGAGAAGAACCAGGAAGCTGTGACATCGGCCGACACACTGGACACGAGACTCACACAATGTTGGACGGGATTACGAGACGTTGCTTCGCTTTGGACCAAAATGTACATCTGCCTCGGTACTGTCTCTGAGAGAGTATCACGGCTGGGAATGGAGCAAAAGTCCCGTATAAGAAAGGGTCAGAGAGAGAGAGAGAGAGAGAGAGAAACAAGCGAGATCACATTTTACGACGAGAATTTCTCGGCTCCCTTCGGAGAGGGTAGGTACCCACCTGCCAGCAGGAGGTCAGATGGAGGTATAACTTCGTTTTTTTCTTCGTTTTTTTATTTCTCGCTCTCTTACTCTTTCTCTCGTTTTATACCGGGCTTTATCTTATTCATCGTCTATTCTCAGGATTCTTTCATTCGTCCTGCTCATTTTTTCATTCTCGTATTCCACATCGCGTCGGAGAATCCCTCGATCCTCACACCGAGGTTCAACCTTAGTGTTATTTACTCGAGTCTCTACTTCTCTTCTTCTTCTTCTCCGTCTTCTTTCTCCGTAGTTCTCCCTTTTTTTGGTGTCCTCCACTCAGACCTAACCTCTTTCTCCGCTTGCACAGTTTCATACACACACACACACACACACACACGCGCGCATATATATATCTTTTTTTTCACCGGTTATGAGAATTCCCAAACTTTGTCCCGTCGGGCATTAAAACAGAGTCTGAGCTTCGCTCGTACTTTTATCTCGCTCTTTTACCTTCCTGAGTGAAAGATGCTCTCGGTGCGCCGGATGAATAGAAGATTTTGTCGTTCCTTTTTCGTTAGAAATGCATGTAACTTCGACTTTTTTCCCCTGGGAGAGACGAGTTACCGTCGTGTAACAGGTTCTTATATTTTCTTCAAACGACACAAAAGCGGCATTTTTCAGTTCCCCGAAGGACCAGGGAAAAATACCAATGAACAATCTTCGTGAAAAGCTGACAGAGATATGAAAATGGAACATCGGGAGATGAAAAAAAAAGAAAAGTTTTCGTCTCGATTCTCGAAAAACAATCCTGTTCGCGAAACTTGGATGGAACAAGTTCCGAACATCTGTAATTGGTACGTCAAAGTTGCGTTATGTACGTGGAAATCGAGAGAGAAGAGAGTCCGAGAGAGAGAGGGGGGGGGGAGAGGGGGAGAGAGAGAGAGAGAGAGAGAGAGAGAGAGAGCGAGAGATGAAACCAGGAGTTAATTTGACCTTTCGTTTTTCTCATGACTTCGATCGTTTTACCGCGCAGTGGCAAAAATGTCCTATCGACAAAAGGATTTGCTTCGTAAGAGGGAAACAAAAAACTTTGGTAGACTGCGTGCGGGTCCAGGATAATCTCGAAGAAGAGCAGAAAGCGATGGAAACCGCATAGGAAAATGAGAGGAGTGGAGGTGGGGTAGGGGACGGATGTCGGGTTGAGTGGCAAAGCGAGGCTCTTGCTTCTCTATCAAAATGCAAACGGCCAATCCCGAGTTTGATCAGCTCCGCGATCCCAATTCTGCTCGGTCGTCGTTGGTGGCCGACTAGACGCGATCAGGAGAATTCCGAACGACTGAGGAGAAACTTTGGACAACTTTGCCGAGTTTGAGAACGTCCTGGCTCGTTGGACAGCATTTGCTCTATATATATATATGTGTGTGTATACCTACATGAATATATGTACATCGTCGTCGAGCTCCTCACGCCGACTATGTGTTTGCCACGAGAACAAAAGTATCTCATATAGTAGCTTGCTTCATTGTAGTCAGCAATGCGGTAGAGTAGTGTCGACGATGGTAGTCGACTCGGTGTCGTCGTGTCGGTAGCCCACACGGAAAGCTCGGGGAAAACCCCGGAACCCATTTACCCCCGAGGATCTTTCGTAAAATGCGGTGTTGAAATTTTCGTCGGCGACCCCGAGCGACCAGACTCGTTCTCTTAAGAAGAAAATAGATGGCCCTAATATTGTTGGAAAATTTCTAAAGGAAAGGAAAAAAAAACAAAGGCAGGAAGAGTACCGACAACGAATAGCAATATTTTTCGTATCAAGATTCACGGAGAATAATCGAAGAAAGAAGAAAAACATTGTCGAACCCCATGAATTTTATGGAAATAAAAACCTGAAGAAATTTCTACCTGAAGACGTTATTTCTACGCACAACTGAATTTTTAAGATGATTAGTAAATCCATGATTGACTGAGCGAATTTTCAATCCTGACGAATGAATTTATTTTATTTTATATAGATTGTCAGTTGTATACAAATTTTCGATGGGACAAATTGGGCGGATGTACGTATAACTTTTGCCTCCTCAATCATCGTACCGTAGGAGAAATCTTTCGACACGAAATTCGATAAAGCAAAAGGGTTGATCTCAACTCCCCATCAACTTCTAGGTTATTCGTATAAACGTAGGTACGCAATATCAATACGAATAGGTAGTCGAGAATAAGATCAAAGGTCTGGGCGTATAACCACGGGTCAGCTGCATTGCAATATGGACGTGCTTTCTCGTCGTGACGATCCGACCCCCGAGGTACTCGATTTACCCGAGGGTAGAAGAGGCGACAGAGACCGAGAGAAAGAGAGAGGGAGAGATAGAGTGAGAGAGGGAGAGAGAGAAAGAGAGAGAGAGAGGGAGAGATAGATAGATAGAGAGAGAGAGAGAGAGAGAGAGAGAGAGAGAGAGAGAGAGAGGGAGGGGGAGGGAGAGAGGGGGGAGAGGAAGGGAGAGAGAGAAAGGAGAATAGAGGAGAGACGTAGAGTCCGATCCCAAGTTCTAACCAATTTATGAACGCGGCAGCCTGACACGACATTGCACTATGCGCCTCGAGGTCTCGTCGTCGTTGCCGTGTAGAGCTCGAGCCAACGACGAGGAAGCTCACCGTCGTTCGTCGTCTCGCGCGCTCTCCGCATCCTCGCGCTGTTCATCCGCTCGGCAACGAACTTTGCTCCATTGGCCTCTTGCGTGTGGAGATCCTGAGAGCATGAGGTTTTGGGAAAGACACCGGTGACAAGCCCCCAATCTCCTCGTTTGAGGTAGTCTCCCTTGCGACTCGTGAAAACCTCACACTCTCATAAGGTAGAAATCCAAGTTACGCAATTCCGGATAACGCGAGTAAATCCCGTTTACGAGAATTATCGATCAAACTTTCACGTTTCTTTCTCTCGTTGCTTCTTGTCGGAACGAAACAATGCAATTCGATTCCTTGATTTTTCAAAGAGAAATCTCGTCAACGCTCATCATCGTTAACTACGGAATTCGAGCGAAAACACGTTGGAAAGACATAAATCCCCGCGATCTTGCCCATGGGATCGTGTTGCGGACGTACTACTCTAATCACAGAGTCGACAGGCAGTGTTGTCCACCAAGCACAAAGCTCAACCGCGAGAACGCCGGAACCGCAGGAAGTTCTCTCCCACTCGACTGGTGGGATTGTCGCTTT
This sequence comes from Tryphoninae sp. A BG-2022a, assembly GCA_030522965.1. Classification (NCBI taxonomy): domain Eukaryota; kingdom Metazoa; phylum Arthropoda; class Insecta; order Hymenoptera; family Ichneumonidae; species Tryphoninae sp. A BG-2022a. Next base: position 13,903 of record JAPYZT010005639.1, read on the forward strand.
GTCCACTACACTCAGCGGGTCTATGCATGTCCAAGTGGAAAATACTTCCCTCTTCGCAATGAAGTTTCCAGCAGGGTTTCCGTAACGACAAGCTTCACCGTAAGGAACAACGTGCTTTTAAAATTCCTAACATCAACATTTATATGGATTTAGGTTTACCTAGAGGAAGAAGGAGACGAATAAAGATTCGATAGAGTTTATTTAATCCGACCATTTCGATTATCCGATAAATTCACTCGGACGAAACATCGTCGTTATTTTTTTCTTCCCTGGGGTAATACGGGTCGTTCAATTTCCGTGATAGTCTCAAATTTATGAAAAGAAGACAGAACGGGACTTTTCCATCCGTGAACTCGGTTACCGATTTAATCAAAGCCGGCTACGATTTCAGGTTAAACGTTGGAATTAGGAGAATGTTTGTTCAACGACATATGCGCGTAGTAGTTTTTACTTTGTGCTTTAACGTGCTCGTTGAAAGTCTTTATAGATGTTGCGCGAACGTTTTTGGCGACGTTTATCCTAGGATGATGACAGTCGGGAAAATATTGTAGGCAGAGTTATATATATGTGTGTGTGTGTATACTGACAGGCAACACGAAGAATCCTGGTCTCTTTGAGATCGCCACCGGGAAAATTGTGGTTCACAGCGGTGCAGGTGAGCTCTTTGCTGTCGTCCTCGCGATCCAGGACAAGAGCGAGCTTGCTGACCGTGGAATTGCTTCTTTGGGTCGTAGCAACGTGAGGATCACGGAATTTCATAGATCCAAGACTCCAGGTTATCGTCGCTGCTGGCGAACTGCCCCATGTCTCACATCTCGCGGTTATCGGATGTCCTGCCATTATCTGATCCTCGTGCAAATGTATTCTTACAGTCGCTGGCTTTACTGTAAATAAAATAAAAATAATGAAATTAACGAATTACCTGCCTATATATGAATGTGTGGTGTGGGAAAATAGAAAATAATTCTTTTTAAACATTTTTCTATTATTTCAAATTTGTTGTTCCGGTTTATTATAAAGTTGATTTTAATGTTGTTACACTCGATTTTGATCTCGGTGATAATACATAATGTAAGACTGATAATATAAAACTTGCAAGACTTATAAGACTGGTATCAATAAAAATAATAAGACTGATTAAGTGCCTATAATAGTAGCTAGTACTTCGTACCTGTTACTAATAATTTTCATTAATAAAAATGATAATTTGGTAGGAAAAAATATCCTTTTTCACTTAATTTTATGTAGAATGCATAAAATATTAAAATCGTTATTAAAACGATATCAAACGTAACCATTACGTTTTGAATCTTCGATATAAACTTCATTTCAATGTCTTGTCAAAGAAGCCCCATACCGGGGTTACTTTGACACTTTTTATATATTTTTTTGATCTCAATAATACATAAAGTAAGACTGATAATATTATAAAACTTGCAAGACTTATAATATAAGACTGATATCAATAAAAATAATAAGACTGATTAAGTGCGTATAATAGTACCCTAAGTACTTCAAAGATGATAATTTGATAGGAAAAAATGTCCTTTTTCACATAATTTTATGTAAAATGCATAAAATATAAACATCGTTATCAAAATGATATCAAACGTAGCCATTACGCTTTGAATCTTCGATATAAATTTCATTCTTGTCTTGTCATGTCAAAGAAGCCCCATACCGGGGTTACTTTCACACTTTTTATATATTTTTTTAATCTCAATGATAATACATAAAGTAAGACTGATAATATTATAAAACTTGCAAGATTTATAATATAAGACTGATCTCAATAAAAATAATAAAACTGATTAAGTGCCCATAATAGTACCCTAGGTACTTCGTATTTTTATGTAAAATGTTTCATTAATATAAATGATAATTTGATAGGAAAAAATGTCCTTTTTCACATAATTTTATGTAAAATGCATAAAATATGAACACACTTTTTAAAAAATATATAAAAAATAGTCGGAGGGTGTGAGAGCTTGACTTCCTTATACATTTTATAGCCAAAGAACTCATTGGTGTATTGGAACAAAAGAAAAATGGGATTTAGGATGTTAAACAAAAGTTACATATAAATAACTTCCAAAACCTGCCAAAGTAGTCTTCTTCGATGGTAATGAATGAATAAATTAATTGATTATCGTACAACATGCCACAATGATTTTTCATAAACAAGAAGTATCGATAAAAGCATTTTTTGAAAATAATAATGCAATGTAAAGAAAAGAAGAGATGTGAAAGAAGTTGGAAAAAGAAAAGTGAAAGAAGTAACGGCAGGAAAAGTGAAAGAAGTGGAAAGATAAGAGGAAGACGTGGGTATCCATCGATGGAATACTTGTCAGACGCAAGAATCTAAAGCTTCGCATTACCGAGTTTCCGAGAAGATACCTTCTCGGTGTCGTGTCTATAAAATTGATGGCGTTGAATCATATGGTTGCTTGGTTTATGGAAAGATTCCAATGCTCATGTGTATCACCGAGACGAGTTTACGAGTAACTGCAACGAAAGATGATAGAACCGGATGTTCGAGGAAAACTTGAAAACATAGCGCATATCGCAATAAGTGAGAAGCGCGATGAATCGAAAGTGCCTGAGAATGTGGGATATACTGTAAAGTATATTCCACATTGGATATATTGTACTCTATATTATATATTTGATCGGAACAATCTACTTGCAAGAAAGAAAAATAAACATTGGCGCGAAATATCTTCGCTGCAGCAAAGAAAACCACTTTTGTTCGAAGAATCGTTTATTTATTTTTAAATTCGCGTGATCGTTTGCACGTGGAAAAGTTCAATCCGATCTCAATTATACGAAAAGAGTGGGGGGTGAAAATACAAATTCGTTATACGCACCCCGTCGGACGGGGGGTTAAAGTGTAGAAGGGGATGAGAACTCATCCCGGTCACTTTAGTCACAATCAGTGCTGAATTAATAAATCTCGAATTTATCGATACCGCGTGAGACTCGGGTTCCTCTTGGAAGAAACTATAGGGTAGAAACGAGGGATGTCTAGCTCAAAGTCGGCCGAGCGAGAGCGTTTACTCTCCATCGTATTTTGGACGCGAAAAGAGGGGCTGGAGGATGCACGAGGGAGAGAAGAGAAGAGTACGTCGGAAATTGAAGATGATAGAATGGGGAAGAAAGAGGGTGAAATGGATGGAGGGGATGGGGTGGGTCGTGGGATAGATTACTGCTGCTTCTCACGGAGGAAGAAGGAACGAACCTCGCTCTCAATGACGCTCTCTTGATCTCTCGTGTGTCCGATGACCCTTCAGTCGCGTCTCAAGCAGCGCGAAACGGACAACCCCTCTTCTAATACACACACCCTCGCGAAAATGGAGACGTATATGTATAGAGAGGTCAGGGAGGATGAGAGAGTAAACGATACGGAAAGAGAAAAGAAGAAGGGGTGGCTCGAAATTTCAGACGCCACCGAGAACGACTTTACGATCCCTGCAGGTCGGCCATTCAACCATTTGCCTCGATTGAACTTGTGAAAGCGATGCTGGAACGTGAAAATTCCAACGAGAGATTTTTTTCTCTCTAAGGATACGAGGATATAAGCCGTGAATATGTCGAGTATGCGAGAAAAAAAAGGGGAATGTGTAGAGAATGTCCTGAAACGCTTTTGCGCTTGGAGAGGGATGAATAATATCTCTCGATATAACACAACTCTACCAATGTAGAGAAAATATGCAGGGGGTTGTGTACGGGTTGTCCGATTTAGCGAATAGGAAGATCGTACCAGCAGGCTTTGTGGAAAAGTCTTTTGCGTTTTGTCAGCTCTCGGCTGTCTTCATTTGAGATTCGCCGACGCGAAATGGATTAATATCTAGAAATCTTGAATATTTTTTGCTAAGGGATGATTTATTCGACCCCTTCCGTCTATCGCGTTCCTTTAAAGATAACTACAATCCGCGGACGAGCTAATCGCACACGAAAGAGGGAGAGAGGGAAAAGCTTGATGTCGAACGTAATTCATCTCTTTAAATTCAATGGTTATAAACGACAAAGTTCGTCCGTGCATGCGGAGGAAAAGCGAACTTAAACACGGAAGTTTCGGTCGTGAACGCTGTCTTCATCTTCGTTGCACGGCCACTGTGAACGCTCTCACCTCGTCGCTTTCTTCATTCGTGGGTACTTTCTACCTCGACCCATCCCGCGTCTTTCTCTTTTGATATTTTCTCCTCCTCGTGCTTCTTCCTCCATTCATTCCACGATCCTTTTGTATCCAACGAACATCGGTACAGACGAGGAAAGCTGCTTAATTGCGCGTGCCAATCAAGGGTTCGGGAAAACGAGGAGAGGCAACGCTCGGTACGACCGCGTCGCACGATTCTATTGCGAGAACGTGGTGGTATATATGGCTTCGAGGAATAAGAGGGAACGGGTGATTTCTTCGCGGGAGGACTTCGTACCAATCAGCCTTTGGGAACAAAAAAGTACAAGTAGAGATAATAGGCGGAAGGGTGAGAGTGGTCCGAGATGGACGAGTTAAGTAGTAATCTCCGACTCTAAAATATTCTTACCTCTCCCATTTTCCTCCTACTCTCCCCCCCCCCTTCCTCCACCCTCCCCCTTTTTATCTTGCCTATTCGTCTTCTATTCTCATTTCATTAAGCAATTTTTCCGAATTCATTAGTAATTTCAATTATTTCTTTTTATTAATTATCATTTGAATATAATTTTATACAAGCAATTATATTGATAAAATTGTTGTAGAATTTATTGTATAATACAAATTTTGTACTAGTTTATTTTAAGATTAAATTATTTTTTTAACATTAGTCAATGTAGCTTTATTATTGAATTTCGGGTAGGAATGAAGAATTTCCGATCATTTTTGGAATGTCTTTTTATTAATGTTCATTTTAATATAATTTTATAATTTTATATAAAATAATTTTATAATTTTATATAATTTTATATCGATAAGATTGTTGTAGAATTTCTTGTATAATACAATATTTGTGATATTTTATTTTAAGATCGAATTATTTTTTGATTATCAGTCAATTCAACTTTATTGCTGAATTTCGTGTAAAAATGAAGAATTTCCGTCAATGTTTGAAATGTTTTTTTTATAAATATCGATTTTACTTCATGAATTTCCGATAATTTTTGGAATGTGCGAGTGACGATATTTTTCGTTTACTTAGTTACTCTTCACCCTTCCTTTTTTTTTCTCAAGAGTTACTCCCTCGCGTGCAAATTTTTAGGATACCCTTTGTACTATACGATGTGCAAGCTCGAAGGGAGAACCGCACATGTGAACTGCGAACTATGTGTATTTTTACTTTTGGCAAAATTTCCGAGAAGTCCCGAGAATCGTCAAAGGTTTCGAGAAGGTCCGGCCCGAAATCGTGACTGGAATCCATCTTCCTTCCGTCTCGTCTTTCGTTCGCCCTGTCATCGCGTACACTATATATCCCGTTTCGTGCCGCATTTATTTTTAAAGTCTTTCTTTCCGACAAACGCAGCTTCTCGTTCTCTTCTCGCTCGTAGGCCTCGCCAAATCTTCAAATATTTTTTCGCGCGTGTCCAAACAAAAAAAACATCGTTTTGTTTGTTACGTTTATTCAAACAATTCAAAAATATTTTTTCAATTACTATTACTACTGTTTCAATTATCGATAATTAAAACATTGATTAATAAATTTGCTTCGACGACAAATATCATGAAAAATCTTCATTATCTCGCATCTGTTTCTTCGCTCCGGTTACAACAGAAATTACGATTCTTTATCTTACGCGGATATTAAAAATCGATTGGAATTACACGGAGTTTCTTATCAATTTTACAAAACGCGACGTACAATTTTTCGTGTACTTTTACATAGCGAATGATCAATAATGCTAACGATAAGGTACTCGACATGGTGATTATAATACTGATGATAAGGGAGGGTAGTATATGCCGAGTATATATATATACATATGTATATCGTACGTGCTATATATTGTTGGCCTCGCCGGACGAGGAAGTTCGCTGATGGCTCTACTCGCTAGCCTTTCAATTTTCTCCTCGCAATTTCCTTTTGCCTCTCATTTCGATATCGGCGCCAGGATATTAACGTAACGCTCCTCCGGACCACCATCTATACGTATATATATTGATCGTACAATATATGCTTTATATACATATATACACAATAGTATTATACTTCCGTTGCTTCGTTCTCTGTGAAGCTTCGAGCTTCGGTTACTCGCCTCTGTCGATATCAGCGGCCTCTTTCACCTCGCTCATTCCTCATTGAATATCACGATCTATAGACGATCTATAGATAGAATTTCAAAGTGGCACAGTACGGCTCAAAAGATCTAGACGTTATCGGTCCGTCTGTCGTTCCGTATATTACGACTATGTGCGCTCTACGCGTATTGCGAATCTGCATAAACACCCGACTTCTCCACCTCCGATATGCTCGAAAATCGTCAGTCTTTTCTCTTTAATCTTCGTTATTATCTCATTTTTGCTAATCTGGCAAATATCACGTTTATAGTGGGAAAAAAATGCGCATATAGTTTCGAGGATTTTCCATTAATCAAAATTTGCTCTCGTTATTTTCATCGTACACGAATTGGGAAAACATTTGTTGTTTCAGTGATGGTCGTCTTAGATGCGTAATTAGAAATTTATCACTCGTGAGTGATTGCAATGCATAATTGTGTCGTTTCTCGACGTGGAGTGATAAAAATAAATTCATCGAGCTTGGCACAGAGAGAAGGAAAGTCTCGCTTCTATCCGAGTTTCATCCTGGCTCCGTTCTTTTTTTCTATATCAATGTGTGCGTGCTCGGCGACACGAGTATGAGCACGACGAGACGACGACAGTGGAGATGCGCTATAGACGAGATACTAATGGAACTAACCCGTAAAATCCCCCGTTGCAATAAAGTTTATATTATCGAGATTCCGCGATGCGATTCTGCCACCTAGTCGGACTACGGCTGGGATAAAATCCTCGTTCTCGTCGAGATACGAGATTACGTCTCGTAAAAACCACTTACGGACTTGGGGATGCTACGTGCTGTAGGCTTTTGTTGCTCACGGGCATAGAGGGGGAGAAGAAACGAAGTTCATGGGGGTGGGGTTGTAAAGAGAGACGAATAGTGAGAGAGGGAGAGGGAGAGGGAGAGAGAGAGAGAGAGAGAGAGAGAGAAGGAGGCCCAGGACGAGAGTGTGGGAGAGACAACAGTAGAACAAGAGAGCAACGAGGGGTGACGGGTTGGTAAAGTATATATCATCGTGGAGTTCGCAAACGAAGAGCACACAGAAGCGCAGAGCCGTATACTCTTGCGAGAAAAGCGAGCGCGGTAAGTTTGAGGAAAACTTGGTCCGGAGAGCTCGATTAGAGCCCGATGATGAGAGGTGGAATTGTTGGTATGAGGGAGGAAGGAGTGGCGGGATTGCATTCGCTCCGGATCGACAATGAACGTTACGAGACGTCTCTGATGCAGGCTATAATGAACGCAATCATAATTAATAAGCATATTACGATGGTAATAAAATGAAGACTCGAGGCATATGCGAATGGAAGTATCCCGTTTGGAGGAGCCAACTTTGCCAAGGTAATTTAATTCGCAAAACTTATTACTCACAAGCACGATCACTTAGCAGCTACGGTGCGTGCTCGAGCAATTTTTATACAACGAGATACGTTTTATAATTCGTATAATTATATTTACATCGTAAAAAATACTGTTCTATGGAAATCTATTTTTAATGAAAAAAATACGTCGCTACGACCGACCCAGCGTCGACGAGTGAATTGTTTAATTATACTCACGATAAATGTCGAGAGGCACTTCTCGCAGTATGGGCTTGGACATGGGCGTTGATTGAGCCCTGCATTCGAGCTTCGTTCGCCAAAGCGATCTCGTCACTTTATCAATGTACAGGTGATTCCTAGTAAACTTGCTGGATCTATCGACGACACCAGATAGCTCGGGAACGTCAACGACACCGTCCAAAAGCTCACCGTTTTTCCACCAAGTGACTGAGGGCTTTGGTTTTCCTGAAATCAACGATGAATTATTTTGTTATGTCACTTTACCATCCTGAGATTGTTTTTAATAAATCTTTATCTTAAACTTAATTATCGCGAGGATCTACTGAACAATTAATTGGGTTAAAAATTGATCGGCGCACAGAGAATTATGGCAATATTGAGCTCTTTCTTTATTTTCTCGAGATATTAATAAAAAATTTGCAGTTTCAGTTATCACTGGAGAAATTAGAGAATTTCATACGAGTGCACGGACTGAATCATAATTTCTACACCAATCCAGAGGGAAAACATACAAATTTCGGAGCCAATCTAGGGGGTAAACATACAGATTTCGAGTTTTATTTTATTAGAATTTATGCAATATTGAATGAATGCGCGCTGTTGAAAACGTTGCGCCGTAATTAAACTGTGGAGCTGTTGTGAAGAAGATGGAGGACGAGGCATGCCTACGAATTCAACAATATTTTCGGTACTTCAAAGCCCCCATTAACCGTAAAATATGTTAAATAATCGATTTTTATTAGCAAAATCTATTTTTCTCTAGTCGATTAATCGATTTTAATCGATTTTTCGTGCTGTCGATAAAACAAATAACATATATTTTCATTACTTCCTCGTACACGTGTGACGATTTATTATTATTCAGTTAACACTGTAAGAACGAAGAAAAGTTATATATGGGTCGAAGTGTCGAAGCGAATAACCAACGAACTTCTACGATTCTGTTTTACGGCCTCTCGGTAACAGAAGTGAGCGAGAGAGCGAGCGATACGTAAAAACCTTTTATTTGCCTTCGTGTCACAAGGCCAAAACGTTTTCCTAGTTATTTGTTATTCGCGAGGGAACATAATACACTTGTCGTATAGCTCCTTTGTCTCTCGCGCGTATTTTACGAGAAGTAGAAGAATAGTTTTCAGTACTCGTAAGCTCGCTTCTTTTTTTCTCATTTTTTGTTTTAATTTTTATTATACGTACTCTCGTACCGTACTCGTTCTCGAGCGAGCGGGCTCGAGAGTTTCCTCCGTCAAATTAGAGCGAGACCCACTACGCTATTAACCCTGACGTTAGCTCGTTTTTCTCTCGGCTTTCCTCTACGGCCCGAGAACTCTATCTTCTTGTTCGCCTTGAATATATTTGCTTCACACGGAAGCGAGCCCTTTTCCTTTCTCTCTCTCTCTCTCCCTCTCTCTGTCCTTTTCTCTCGATATATTTTTCAACCTATTCCATAGCGTCTATCCAGCACAGGATTTTTCATTTTCCTTTCTCAAGCTCGAAGGTCCTTTTTCTTCTTCGCGTCACCGCTTTTTCTTTTTCTTCCATTTCCTCCACTCCTTCTTCTTCTTCTTAGTTTTCTCGATTTACCGTCTAATTTAATGGCAAGGAACGACACGACGGATACCATCACGTCTGGCGTATTACGAAGAACGTGCGACGAACTATACGAGAAATTCGTGACGCGCCTTCTCTGTTCACGATAGAATTTCTCCGTCTCTCACTCACTCGTTCACTCTCTGTCTCTGTCTCTCTCTGTCTCTTCCTTCTTTCACCGAGTGACAAGGAGCTGTGGGTGTCCGAATACAGAAAGCTTCTACTCGAAGGATCTCGCGTGCTAAAGAAGACTAAGCTCTTCCACGTTATAGTAAAACAGGCGAGAGAACGAAAGAAAGAGGGTTATACATATATATATATATATATATATATATGCACATACATAGATATATTATATACGTAAGGGTAGAAGGTGAAGGGTGGAAAACGGTTTTTTTTACGATCGTTGCAGAGATATCCTCGATGCCCCCGAGAGAAGCGTCATTCTCCTTCGCGTATATACCATACATCCATGAGAGACTCACCACCAGACACTTGGCATGTCAATCGAAGATCGTAACCCTCGAAGAAGCGCGGCACCCCAACCACCACTCTTCCTTGGGCGTCGTAAATTACCGGCTTCTTTGGCAGCTCTGTAACAAGACGCACGAAAGTACCCATCAGTTATTGCCCCAGTTTATACGAGTATTTCTTCTCAGCGGTATAAAATACAAGACACACGTCGACTGTATAATATTAATCGATAGCGAAGGTACCCACCCGTGGAGAATTTTAGCAGAGAAACAGCTGGATTCTGACCTGTGTCCCGGACTCCCAATCGGGATCTAGTCAGATGTCGGATCAGATTCGAGGACTAAATGTAAGGTTTGTAAACTGGA
>JAPYZT010005641.1:0-15826 GCA_030522965.1 Tryphoninae sp. A BG-2022a
TGATTTTCGCGAGAACGATGGAGATGAGGAGGAGGAAGAGAAGTGCGCGGAGGGAGGAAGATACCACACACGATGGACGATTGATGAGGAAGAAAGGAGGGAGAATAAGAGGGGGAAGAGAGGGCTACGACCCGTGTCGCTTACTTTTCGCTATAAACAGCTTGCATGGAGGAGAGCGACAGTGATTCTGCGCAGTTTCCGTCAAGCGCACGTGAAGCCATCTCGATCTTTCGCCGGTTCGTTAGAACCGTCGTCATGAGAAAATCGCGTGATCGGCAAACCTCGTTCGAATTCGATCGATCTATCAATCTCCTCAAATCGTAACAATTATTGATACAATCTTCGTCACAAAAATGAGGAAACATAAAACAAAATCGAAGATCTTTCGAGAGACCTCGAAAAAAAATCGACGACGAGGACGAGTTCAACGTTCTCTCAATGAACGAAGAAAATGAGATTCGTGCGAAAGTCTTGGCTCGCTTAGAGAACATTTTAGCCACTCTGCCCCGCCCGAGAGAATCGCGAACCGATCTTTTTGTGCGATTCATCGCTTTTTTTTCGCACACGTAAATAAAAATAAATTCGTCGCGTTAATTATTATCCTTGGAAAGACGTTTGCAGTTTTGTCTCGAAGCCGATGCAACAGAGTCATCGGCCATTGGACTTTATTACAGCCTTGGCAGAAAAATTATTACGCGTACCTACTTTTACTACACGAAAGGTGCATTGAGCGCGAACACGCGATCATAACATTGGCCGTGATAGAAATTTACGAGATATTTACGATGTTGAGTCAAATATTTAAGGCCAATATTTTAAGTGTTGAGAATTACTTAAAGTGATCCATATTACCCCACGATATTTATTCGCTCTTAATATCACTAATAATTGACATAAACAAACCTTGATATCGAACCTGATTGATTATTCGACGCGAATTAAAATCCTTTTATCACATAATAAAAAATGTTGCGAATAATTCAAAACAGAGAGAGAGAGAGAGAGAAAGAGAGAAAGAAAATCGACAGAGATCGTTACAAAAGGTGTTCGACCTCAGATTTGCAATCATCGTGTCCGTACGATATTTTACGCAGTTATGACGAATAGCTCGAACGAATGAGAAATGAAAAAAATGAATAAGAATTACTAACCAGGGGTCGTTTCCCCCAATCGCTGACAGGATGAATGTCTCTGGTTTAGCTTTGACATTTTTTCATTTCGCTTCACACGCGAACGTCGTATGATATCGCTATGGGCTCGTATAACTGCGTTTCATTAATGAAAAATGCAAAGAAAAGGTATAAAAAAGAAGAAATTAAAAACAAAGGCAATTTTATTAATAATTGTTACAATTTAAAGAGCTCGAACGAACGAAAAATTATAACGAAAATAAGAATAACTAGCCAGGGGTCGTTTCCCTCGACTACTGACAGGATGAGGGTCTCCGGCTTAAGTTTGACATTTTTTTCATTTCGGTTCCCACACAAATGTCGCATAATATTGTCATAGATTCATATGACTGCGTTTCATTAATGAAAAATGCAAAGAAAAAGTAAAAAAAAAGAAGAAGAAATTAAAAGTAAATAATTGTTACGATTTGATGAGCTCGAACGAACGAAAAATGCAAAAATTGAATAAGAATAACCAGTCAGGGATCGTTTACCCTAACTGCTGATAGGATGAATGTTGCTAGCTTAATTTTGACATTTTTCAATTCGCTTCGCACGCGAACGTCGTACGATATCGCTATGGGCTCGTATCACTGCGTTTTATTAATGAAAAATGCAAAGAAAAACAAAAAAAAATAAAGGCAATTTTATTAATAATTATTACGATTTGAAGAGCTCGAAAGAACCAAAAATGCAAAAATTGAATAAGAATAACTATCCAGGGGTCGTTTCCCCCAATCACTGACAGGATGAGTATATCTAGCTTAACTTTGACATTTTTTCATTTTGCTTCACACGCGAACGTCGTATGATATCGCCATGGGCTCGTATAACTGAATTTCATCAATGAAAAATGCAAAGAAAAAGTAAAAAAAAAAGAAGAAATCAAAAATAAAGGCAATTTCATTAACAATTGTTACGATTTCAAGAGTTCGAATAAACGAAAAACGCAAAAATTGAATAAGAATAATTATCCAGGGATCGTTTCCCCCAATTGCCGACAGGATGAAAGTCTCCGGCCCAACTTTAATATTTTTTCACTTCGGTTCCCACACAAACGTCGCATGATATTGTCATAGGTTCGTAAACTGCGTTTCATTAATGAAAAATGCAAAGACAAATAAAAAAAAATACAGGCAATTTTATAAATAATTGTTACGATTTGAAGAGCTCGAACGAACTAAAAATGCAAAAATTGAATGAGAATAACAATCCAGGGGTCGTTTCCCCCAATCGCTGACAGGATGAGTATCTCCAGCTTAACTTTGACATTTTTTCATTTCGCTTCACACGCTAACGTCGCATGATATCGTCATGGGCTCGTATAACTGCGTTTCCTTAATTAAAAAAATTCAAAGAAAAAGGAAAAACAAAACGACGAAATTGAAAATAAAAGCAACGAAACAAGAGAATAAACGGGGTAGTGGCGGAAATTCGAGACGAATAGGAAGCGACACTGCGCTTCGCGAGTCTCGTGGCTACCCGGCCATTGAGATAGTCGTGCCAGGTGCCTTCGATGCTTCGTCGATATCTTTCATTAAACGTATAGTTATATATACATTCATACCGATACATAACTACCGCTGTATTAATGACCGCGGTCAACTTATGCGCACGTGCGAAACACTCGCACGAACATATTCGCGCGAGCGAGACAGTTCCTTCGCGCCTTCATTTTCTTTTTTTTTTTTCTTTTACCTACTTGACGATTTTGCTGAATGAAATTTTATTCGAGCCGTTGTTGCTCATAAAACATTCGCGAGACCGTAAACCGTCTTGCTTACTGATAAGATTCCGCCGTTATTTGGTCTCTTGAATTAATAATATAGTACTACGTTATAACGTTCGAGTACTCGATGTGTGTCTCTTGTCTCTTTTGCGTAGAGAGCATTCACCGCTCGAGTTACTGCAGGTCAAGTCACGCTATCAATCGATTATTGGCTCGCACATGTTCAGGATAAAAAATCATTACATATTAATTGCATTTGCCAATGCGCATGTTGCTCGGTGATCCGTGATAAAAATGTCTACGATGCAATAAAATCCGATCGATAAATAGAAAATTGATCAAACATTAACGAAACATAAATACGTGAAATAATTTGGACGATAAAGTAAAAAATGAATTGACGATCCAAGGAAATAAATAATTAGACGTTTTCATCCAGAAGTATTAATTTTTCTAATCAATCGATAAAAAAAAGTAACGGTTAATTTTAATCGTTACTTTTTTCGATCGATCGATCAAAGAATTGACGATTCAAGGAAACAAATAATCAGAAGTTTTCATCCAGAAGTATTAATTTTTCTAATCAATCGATTTTCTAATCAATCAATCGATCCAAAAATTAATATTAAATTAATAAAAAAAAAAGGAACGATTAATTTTAATCGTTACTTTTTTGGATCGATTGATTAGAAAAATGAATACTTCTGGATGAAAACGTCTGATTATTTGTTTCCTTGAATCGTCAATTCTTTGATCGATCGATTTGGAACGATTAATTGTAATCGTTACTTTTTTGGATCGATTGATTACAAAAATTAATATTAAATTAATAACAAAAAAGTAACGATTAAATTTTAATCATTCCTTTTATTGGATCCAAACAAAACATTAGAATACAAACTTTCCATTCAATTTTCCAATGAAAATTGAACTAACGCCAAATTTTGTCAAACTTTGCGAAACTCCAAAACACACAAAAAAAAAATGAAATTACGGAAAATGTTTCATCAGATCGTTTCGAAAAGAATGAAAAAAAAAAGAAACTGGGATTCCTTATGCAAATATACGTCGCTGTAGGTATATCTATTTTTTTTTTAATCGCACATTCTCTCGAGTATCGAAGCTCGCGGATTTTCCCGCGGTTCTCGAAGGCTTTTCTCAATTCTCTCCCGTTTGCCGTACACATGCACTCTCGGTACGCGACGCCGGTCAACGTCCTTTCGAAGGTTTGAATCGAGTAGCAGCTATAGCAACAGCGGCAGTAGGAGGAGAGCGCGATCGTGAGCGTATTATACGAATGAGAGCGCGCCTCGCATACCGATCGCGATCGCGAGAGCTCGAGCGCTCTTTAAAAAGAACCGATCGCGCGACTGCTGCGAGAGTCTCTCTCTCTTTCTCTTCAGTGGGTAGCGAGTAACCACAATAGCCGTGCGTATAAGTGCGCCAAATCCGGATGCACCCAAAGGCTTTATTGATGATGTCCTCGCTGGTTGCCACTCTCGCGATTCTAACATCTATATGGCATGGCATATTGCGCAGGCAACGTATCTAGCTCTGAGAATGCATCGTGTCGTCTATCGTCGTTGCATTCTCCACCTTGTATAAAACAACAAATCTAGGACGTCAAATTGTAAATATCTTTCTACCTGGGAAAAAAAAAGATGAAAATTTTACCCTCTGCGTCTCGACCAACGATGTCCTGCCGGAGCTGATAGTGTCCTGGGGAGGAAACGAGAACGTGGAAGGAAACGTTTTATCAATTTTTTACATTTTGATAGGATTTTGTTTATTCCAATTTCTTGAAAAAAATAAAAAAAGGTTAAGGAATAAATAAATGAATAAACAAATAAAGATGTGCAAAAATCGAGGAAGATTGGAAGGAAGTGGGAAATTTGATCAATTTTTATTCTTAATAAATAAAAGCGCGAACGTCTTTTAAATTGCCGCCCTCCCCCCTCCCCCCCCCTCCATTAGGAATAATTCGATTTTTTTTATAGACTCGTCGCTAGATTTCTGATGAATGCTGGAATTTTAGAAAATATGGTAATATCGGAATTTTGGAGAAATTTGCGAAAATTCGATAGTCCTACTTCTAAAAAATATGATAAAAATAAGAAAAAATATCTACAGTTTGCATGGAGCAGCTTTTTTTTTAGTGCTTTAACGATCCCGCGTCGAGTCAATAATTTCTGCGAAATCGATTTGTACAATTTTTCATTGAAAAAAAAGGGAAAAACAAACTTGAAAAGTTTATTTCCCAGCTCGACTCAACTAGGCGAATCGATAAGTGCTCTTTTTTTTCCAGGTAAACTTTCGTTGCGAGAACGACGTTTTGTTGCTTTTCATCGAAAGGGTTTAAAAAGACAACTGCAATTGTCAGAATTTTCGATCGCGAAGTGCCGATATCTGATGCCACTCGTGGATAATCGATCGCGCGTGCAAGCGTAAGTAATAAAAAAAAAAAAAATAGAAACAAAAGAAAACAAAAAATAAAAAGAAACACAAGAACACGCCGAGCTCTCTCGCGCAGCCAACGAAACGAACGGAGCTCACGTATGTACTCTCGCGTGTCACTTTTACTGTTGTTCGGGTCAGTCGAGCATTGACCGCGCGCTCTCGCGCGATATATAACGTTTCGATTCAAATTGTAAACGGGCTGCTGCTATACCGCGTATAAACTAATGGGAGGTACCGAATTCGAGCGATTGGCACGGATGAATGAATATTTCGAGAAAAAAATGTTCATTATCGAACGCGCGAGCTTAAAAAAAATTGAAATTACTAGAAAAAATGTTGTTCTTATTTGCATTATTAAAATTTTTATTTATATATTTTATATATATTAATTTATAATTGATATATTATATATAAATATAAATTATAATTAATTAATAGAATTTACAATATAATAAATATATTATATATATATATATATATATATATATATATATTATAATTAATTTTATTTAATTATAATTATAATTAATATATATATATATATATATATTAATTAATATAAGAATATATAATAATAATTTATATATTTATATATAATATATTTTAATAATTCGATCGATCCTTGAGAAAGTAATTTCCATTGTAAAAATCATTTCAAATATTTCTGTCGACAAATCATTTTTTTACAAAATATCTGCTCGATAATTGTCAATCTATAAACAAATATTTCAAAATATTGAAAATCATGTAAAATAATCGCAGCAATGTAAAAACTGTAATATATTAATCGTATTTCCGCGAATTTTTCATTTGCACAAAAAAACTCGTTTCACGCGTGGAAACGAAAAAAGGAGGATTTCTTTATCAGATACGATTCCATCTCTCTCTCTCTCTCTCTCTTTCTCTTGCCTCGGGCATTGCCAATATCCGGAGGACGCGTAGGAGGGGTGTAAAAGCGTTTTCCCGCGATGCATGCGCGCGCGGTACGTTCTCGTACGCGTTTGCGACGAGCCGCGCTTATTAAATACCTGTTGCTGGATAGGGCGATCGGAGAACTTGTGCTCGAACGTACGCGATGTCCGCAAGTGTCGGTGCACTCTACCGATACGAAGTTATGCGCGGGGTCGACGGTCCCCCAAAGAAAACAGAGAGATACGTACGTACCACAAATCTTAATGCAAAATCATATTATCAACGTATATATTTATCCCATCGGTGCATAACTTCGTACGGTGGTGCATCCTTGCAAATTCTACCTTAAGAAGACTCGCAATGTCCTCAAAATAATTCGAAAATCAAACGTCGAAGAATCTTTCGTACGGTGGTGCATCGATGCAACTTTTACCTGGAGAAAAGTCGTATGTGTGTTGAAAATAAGTCGAAAATCAAAAGTCGAGGAATGTTTCGACATTGGAAAAATTCAAAACTTCTCTCGCGATTCTTGAATTATAATTGATAAAATGGAAATTTTGATTCGATAGGTTGCTAGTGAAATCGAGCGAAGAGGATTTTGATTATCGAGCGAAGACGATTTCGATTATCGAAAGAGGTTTTGGAAGGGTGATCGAGGGATCGAAACGCGTGGTATACGGCGTAGCGAAACGCATTAGGCTGCTTTCCGTCGTTGTTATTGTCCCGAGTGCGTTGACCCGTGCTTCGATTTGACGTTCTATCTCTCTCTTTTCTCGTTTCGCATATATACACGCGCCTTTCCCTCGTGCGATCGAGCGACATATTTCGTACGTGAGTCCGCACCCCTTGAATCTAACCGCTCGCACGTTCTTGGCAGTGCACGTGACTTCCCCGGGGACTTACGACGGTTGGCGCGAACGAGGCGTGATGTGTTCTAAAATACAATGATATATATAGTTTAAAATAGGACCGGCGAGTTTTGTACATGGAGGAACAACTAAATAAAAACTCACATTCACAATTAAATTATAAATTTAATTATAATTAAATTAAAAATGTAATGAACAATTAAATTATAAATTTAATTATAATTAAATTATAAATTTAATTATAATTAAATTTAATAAATTGACATTAAAATAAAATTATAAATTTAATTATAATTAAATTTAATAAATTGACATTAATTTAAAAATAATTAATCAAAAATTAAACGAATGAAATAATTTTAATTAAATAATTCGATTAATTAATTAAAATAAATTAAATTAAAAATAAAATATAAAAATTGTTCAAAAATTAAATATAAATTGAATTAAACATAAATATGAATAAAAACGAAGTGTATAATACGCGAATATTCTCTCAAATCACGAGAATAATCGATTCGATTTTCATAAAAATCGAAACATTTTTCGATTAATCGAAAAGATGGATAATTATCGGAGGATCGCGGGAGAGTAACGATTAATAACACCGCGCGTGCGTACGCGTGTCCTACGCAAGCACGGCCATTCTCGCTGTCTTTCTCTCTCGCTCGTTGCTCGCGCGCGCGCCGGCGCACAGGTGTGGCCCCATCCCCACCACTTCTTTGGGCCTGACGGCTCCCACTGCCGCGAGAGCGACAATGTATATAGACATACTAAACCTTATATAAAGGGACTGCGATCTATATAAACGTTCATTCGTGAGTCTCTCGTGATTCGCACGAGCACCAGTAACATTTATATAGATATATAGAAAATATATAAGGGAACATTGATGTGTCGTACCCCGTATAATCCCCCCCCCCCCCTCCTCAAATCCCTCCAGCATTTCTAACGTGTGTACATAAGATATGCTTATTTTAATACGCAGTAACGACTAATTAAATGCGAAATGGGAATTATCGTTAATAGTACGATCGAGTATAGGTGTCTATTAACATATTGATTCCTGAACACCGAGTTCGCGGAATGTCGTACGATACCGACGCGGTACCCACCGTTTTTTTACCCTCGAGTTATTACAAATTTATGATATTGCCGGGATACCGGAGTCGCTCGTACATAACACGTAACACATTCCACGGGAGTCGTTTGTGCACGTTGAACTTCCCCCTTTAACGTTGATCTACGTACACCGTCGGCGGCGTATTCCCGATATAAAACGCACCAGCGCGCCCGCGTGAGAGCATTGAGATTCTAGCGCGGCGGACAATCGCAATATCTCTTGCAATTTTTTTCTTTTTTTTGCTTCGTTACATTATTGTAGAAAGTCAGCGGGGATTTTTAGGATTGTTTTTATTTAGATGACGAGAAAGCTTTGATCGAATAATTATTCTGGAAATTTGGTGTTACCAAAAATTAGAAAAAATTGGTGTTGAAATTTAATTGTAAAAAAAAGAATGACTTGTTGAAATTTTGGAACGATTGTAGGACTTTTTTTTAGAATTCTGGAGAGCTTTGATCCAAGAATTATTCTGCAAATCGATCTTATCAACAATAAGACAAAAACTATTGTGTGTAAAAAATATCGGTATATAAATTTAATTGTAAATAAAATAATAACTTATTGAAATTTTGGAACGATTATATTACTGTTTTTAGAATTTTCGAAAGCTTTAATCGAAGTATTATTCTGGAAATTGGTCTTACCAAAAATTTAAAAAAATTCGGTGCAGAAATTTAATTATAAATAAAATAATAACTTATTGAAATTTTGGAAAAATTATAGTACTTTTTTTTAGAATTCTCGAGAGCTTTAATCGACACATTAATGTGGAAATTGATGTTACTAAAAATTAGAAAAAAAAAAATCGGTGTCGAAATTTAATTAAAAAAAAAAAATAATAATAATTTATCAAAATTTTGGAACGATTATAAAATCAATCGTACAATCGTTGTTCGCTTTTTTTGCTTCGCCACACTAAGTATTCTAGAAAATCAGCAAGGATCGTTAGGACTTTTTTTTTTTATAATTCTCGAGAGCTTTGATTCAAGAATTATTCTGTAAATCGATCTTACTAAAAATTATAAAAAAAACTATAGTATGTAAAAAATATCCGGATATATAAATTTAATTGTAAATAAAATAACAACTTATTGAAATTTTCGAACGATTATAGTATTTTTTTTTAGAATTCCCGAGAGCTTTGATCCAAGAATTATTCTGTAAATCGATCTTATCAAAAATTAGAAAAAAGATCGCCTGTAGAAATTTAATTCTAAAAAAAAATAATGTTTTATCGAAATTTTAGAAAGATTACAAAATCAATCGTCCAATCGTCGTTCGCGTTTATTGTCATTTTTCATTTTTGTTCAAACAAAATCAAACAGCGCGTTTCGCCCTAGAGATTTATATATCCGCGATGCAATTAAGGGAAGCGTTTATATCTCTCCCTCAACAGTCGATACCTCCCTCGCGAGATTTCCCAGCGAATGGGGGAATCCCCCGAGCCTTTCGTCGGAAAAAATCAACCTAGGTGTAACGTTAGCACAAGTCGCAAGGTTTATTTTCTTTCTATCGCGGCGTAAACACGTTCAAACGGTGGTGCCAATAATCGTGGGCGCGAACGCGGACGTACGCGTACTGCGTAGTAGTGGCGTACTTGCATATGCATATTATTGGGGACAGAGAGCGAGAGACACGGACAAGCTTCATCGAGCAAACGGAGGATCGTTGCATTGCTAATCGTGACATAACCGATTGCACGTCTCCTCTCTCGCTCGCTCTTTTTCTTTCTCTCTCTATCTCTCTCCCTCCTCCAATCATTCCTCAAGACAAATCAATTCGAACGAAAAATTGTCAAACTTCGAAAACCGGAAGACGTTTCAATATTGACGAATAAATCAGACTGAAATGTTGGAAAGCAATAAAGTAAATCTATATCTATATCGACTCGTAGCTTCGTCCAATTTCCGGTCGGCTCGAGACATTTGGCTCCAATTTCCGAGGGGACGATTACGAACGTAGACGTGACGAGGACCGGATTCTTGGACCGAGGCAAATGAAGCTGAACAAACGGGTGTGCGCGCACAAACACATATGTGAAGTGGAGAAGAAAAAAAAAGTTATAGCCAAACTCGAGCTCGCGATTCTCGTCAATTGTCACGAACAACGAGAGGAGGTCTTTGAACCCGGCTTTCTCTCTTCCTCCTCTCTCTCTCTCTCCCTTGCTTTCGTCGTAACCCACCAATACACAGGACCCAAATTGGTCCGGATTATATTTTACATTCGTTGGTCCTTGTTCTCGTGTGCGTGGCAAAAAAGACGTCTCTCCTATCTTCCCTTGGGTCGAGGATCGGACGTTGATCCTGCGATTCGTCGAAATAATAATAATAACAATAAATAACAAATTAACAATAAATTTATCCATTCAAATCGAACAAAATACAATTTCTATTAATCCTTTAGAATTTTTAGACAAAATTTTCCTTCCTCTTTCATAATTCTGCTGGATTCATCTCGTATTCCCAAGAAGCTTTTGATTAATTACTCTTTTAATTACTCGATTTGTCGTTTAACGAGTCGAACGAACGAAGTATAAAAATACTAATGGGTTACACAAGTCCTTTATCCCTGGCACACAATACACACTCTGTGTGTTGTAAAGTGAGCCAAAAGTCTCGGGAGGCACACGGGTCGTCGAACCCGGGCAAAATCTTTCAAACTCAATCTCCGTATGTCGAGCATGAGCGAGAAAGAGATCTGGATAAAATCTATATATACATATATACAAAACTCTCATCGTTGATACGATAATTTTCATCTTTATCTCTCTCTCTCTCTCTCTCTCTCTCTCTCTCTCTCTCTCTCTCGCTCTCTTGCTCATCCACTTCACGAGTTCAACGACCCCCAAAAAGGCTGGTAATTATTACCACACGTATCGCCAACAATCGTATCAAATTGTCGTCAATACACGAGCACGTGTTCGTGGAAACAAAATAGCAAAACGAAAGTTCATATTATTTCGAGAGACGCGAATCGAAAGGGACTCGTTGGCAATTGCGACTAATTCGTCCTAGCCCGAATTATCGTGAGAGAGAGAAAATTAATAAAGTACACATACCCACACGTCCGTTTATAAACATAAATATACGAATACACGCCACGCACATACACCTGTTTATATTTACTTATATATATATATATATACCTCCTCTAATATATATACATATATTATATTTTAATATATTATTATTATGCAATATATATATATATATTAAAATATAATATATTTATATATATTATATTTTGTATATTTTGTATATATATATATATATATATAAATATATTATATTATAATTATAATATTTTATATATAAAATATAATATATATAAATATATTATATTTTAATATATTATTATTATGCAATATGTATATATATATATATATATATAGCATAATAATCATATATTAAAATATAATATATTTATATATATTATATTTTTTATATTTTGCATATATATATAAATATTATATTTTAATATATTATTATTATGCAATATATAGATATATATAATCTCTAATATATATTAGAGGAGGTGCATCGCGCATATATATATATATATATATATATATATATATTAGAGGAGGTGCATCATATATACGCGTATGTGCAACGAGAGAGGACACGGTTGGGTCCGAATCGCGACGAGAGAGGCGGACGAAGACCGCGCGCTCTTTGCGCTCCCACCCCGCGGGTATTACACCACTTTGCCGGTCGTTCACCTGGTTATTCGCGCGCCGCCGAGAGGTGGCCGAGAGAGCGCGAGTAACTCGCTCGCTAAGTCGTGGCCCGCAGGTGTATATATACAGATAGATACGTGCTCGATCGTACGGTTCTTCGTGTAACTTATCGTGTTCCACCTCCGGTCACTTTTCAATGGGTCTCTCTCTCTCTCTCTCTCACTCTTGTGAGCGCGCGAGCGCGAACGTACACACACCGATGTGCGTATAATGTTCTGCGGGACTCTCTGATGGCTCTCGCCAGGCTACAAGTCCGTTTACTGCTGTTACGCCTATTACGCGTACACCTCATCTCTGTCTCTCTCTCTTTCTCTGTCACTCTCTGGCTCTGTCTGTCTATCTGTCAGTCTCTCTCATTCCGTACTTTATTTCTTTGAACAACGACGACACTCGACCCACCCCTGGATTCTTTTTCTCTTCGTCTCATACTTACGAACGCGTATGTACGTTTTACCTGAGAATCTCGGGCATTCGTACGTATTGCGGAAAAAAGAAAAAATCCTCTTTCTCTCTCTCTCTCTTGCGCGCACGCGCGCGTCCGTCCTCGTTGCGAAATCCTTCGTATGTTTTCCATACATCGACTTTTGCCTCGAAGAGACCTCATTTTTCTTGTCTTTGTATCTCCTTTTCGGTCGTTTCGTTATTTTCCTAATCCCCCATCGTCTTCGTCTTGGCAGATTCGAGAAGGAAGATCCGACGTCGTCATTGTTGTCGCGATGGTCAACTTTGTAACGTCCTTTCGGCATACCGTTATTTTACCTAAATATTATTGGCGCACGATGCGCCCGACTGTTATGAACACCGGTCCGTATTACGAGACGTCGAATTCCTGTAACGTCAAAATATCAACCGGTTTTGTAAAATTAGCTATCTGAAATTTTCTATTTTAGAGCAATTAACGTAAAATAAATTAATAGTATCGCATCGAGACTTCAATTAGGGCCAATTTTGTAGCCTGTTTGTTTTTCGCGTTGAAAATATCAACCGGTTTTGTAAAATTAGCTATCTGAAATTTTCTATTTTAGAGCAATTAACGTAAAATAAATTAATAGCATCGCATCGAGAGTTCAATTAGGACCAATTTTGTAGCCTGTTTGTTTTTCGCGTTGAAAACATCAACCGGTTTTGTAAAATTAGCTGTCTAAAATTTTCTATTTTAGAGCAATTAACGAAAGAAACATTAGTAGCATCGCATCGAGCAAGTCGCGACGTTGACGGTCAAACAAAAAGAATAATACGAAATTTTTCGACACGAGACAGGGATTGGAAACGATTATCGAGAGTTCAATTAGGAGCAATTTCTTAGCTTGTTTGTTTTTCGCGTTCGGCTCGTCTGTCCGTGCCTAGATCGCTCGATATACACGCTCAATTATACCGATCGACTAAGGCCATACGATCGTGACACGTGTACGAACACAGATATATATATGTATATTTAAAACGGACGTATACGGTCTTTTAGAGGAATTTAATTTAATGGGGCGCCAATGGCGAGAGTTTGACAAAGCGATTTCAATTAATGTAAAGTCAGCTGAATCGATATTTTTAATATCGTTTCGGACAGATATCGGAGTCGAGCCACGCGCCGATCGACTCATATATATACATATATATATATATATATATATATATATATATATATATATATGTATATGTATCGTTTCCTAGTCTTCCGTACACGTATTCGCATTACATAATTTGACCTACTCGAGCATTCAACGATTAATGCGAACAAAATGAGTGTAACAACGATGCACGAATGCCGAAACCACGAGGCACAATGTATGTATATACAGGGTGAATTTCATAAGGTGTAACAGGCTTTATTTTAAGGTAGATGGGATCATTACAAACCAAAGTTGCAAATATATATTGGAGATATTTTTAATAGTTTACGAGATATAGATTGTTAAAGTTGTACCAATCAGAGCGCGCTGAGAAGCGTTGGCGCCGCCCACTCCCGCCCTAGCTGTAGAGATAGCACAGTGTAGAGCGTTACATTTGGGGTTACAAATTTCAGAGCAATCAATTTTATTTATTATATTATTACGCAGTCATTTTTATTTCTCGGGCATTGGCTACTAGGACGGGGTGTGGGCGGCTCCAACGCTTCTCGGCGCGCTCTGATTAGACCAACTTAAAAAATGTATATCTCGTAAACTATTTAAAATATCCCTAATGTATATTTGCAATTTTTGTTTGTAATAATCCCATCTACCTTAGAATAAAGCCTGTTTCACCTTATGAAATTCACCCTCTATACATATAGATATATATGTGTGTGTATGTGTGAAATGACGAGGACGTAATACAAAAAAAGAAAAGAAAAAATTTGCGATCGTTGTGTTTTCGTATTTTACAATAAGCTTGCTCGACGAATTTTCCAAATGTCGAGAGAGGCACATTTCTTTCGTTTCCATGTATTTTCTTTCCTAATTAAATTTCACCTTTATCGCGACTCGATACGAAGTATAGGGAGGAGTTTAAGGGAAGTAGGGGTAGTTAAATTCACACGGTTCTACGAATTCGTCGGCGGATGGAAGGAAAATGGGACGTGTATATAGATATATCGGTGTGTGTAGGATCAAACAACGTTGGTTATCTCGAACGGGCGCATGAACCTGGCCTGGGAGAGAGAGAGAGAGAGAGATATCGATCAAAGCGATCGGGTCTGTGACGAGAATCGAACTAAAAAAACAACGCACGAGACACGTAGAGAGAATGGGAGAGAGACAGAGAGAGAAAGAGAGCGAGCGAGCGAGAGAGAGAGAGAGAGAGAGAGAAAGAGAGAGAGAGAGAGAGAGAGACAGAAACTGGTCGTTCCAGAGCAGAGCGGAAGAGCAGAGAACTTTGAAATTTCGGCTGCAACGATATCTTGCTTTCTCTCTCTCTCTCTCTCTCTCTGTCTTTCCGTGAGGTCGTTGACCCCCGTCAGTTGGCAGTGGTCAGTGATGGTAACGGGTATAAGACCGAGAATCCACAACCGACTGAACCCGGGCGGCTCTTGGCTCTTTTCTCACAGCCGACGATGATCCCTGGGCTGTCTTTCACATCGTACACTTATAGTCCAGTCATTATATAGGTAAATTTGGAAATGCAAATGAACCGAGAAAGCGGATTTTTGGATATTCTGTAGTGGGGGCTTACAAAAAGGTAACTTGAGATTGTTGAACAAGATTGGAAAAAAGGGTAAAGTTTGTTTTTTTAGCTCGGGATTTACAAGGATCTTTAGAAATGGGGCTGGTAACGAACAAATCATGGACTGGAACCGGTTATCAGCATAGCTGAACTCATGCCTGTTGAGCTTTTGAAGCTCATATCGTTCAAGTACGAGGGAAAATGTGAAGCTGACTATTTGTGCAGGAAAGCAGAACTAAATTGCAGTGGATAAATATGCAACAACGTCACCAAAGTTGATATCTTGCACAATGAGGGTGATAAGGATGATTCGATTATCGAAAAATCATCTCATGGAATCGAAGATTCTCCATAATTCAATAATTATTCTGACCAAGAAGACTGTGGACCACGACAATCGAAACAAAGAAAAATGTAAATTTTTAAAACGGAGCATTATTTATATTCATCTGTCAATAATGTGAAAAGATGTATTTCGATAATAAATTTCATATGTGTGACTCATAATTTTATTCTGTTATTTATTTATATTACATTGCAATAATTTTATATAATTCGCGCGAAATTGCCTATTTTGATATAATATAAATATAAAATTATTAAATATATTAAGTATATATAATATAATATATTTTATATAATGATATAAACAAAATTCATAATTTCGCTGTTTTATTTATTTATATTGCA
>JAPYZT010005642.1:0-10983 GCA_030522965.1 Tryphoninae sp. A BG-2022a
AAAACTCTCTAAATCTAAATTAATGAAAAATTAACTAATTTAATTAGTAAATGCACGTTCTACTCATGAAATAGTGGTAAACTTACCGTTTCATTGATAGTATACAAAATAAAATAGTGAATTAGGCTTACTAACGCAATTTAGTAATACGGTCAACTATTATTTAGTCAATACAGTTTACTAACTCATTAGTGATATTACACGATCACTAATCAATTAGGCAGTCTCCTACAATCTCTTGAGACAACACATCATACAAAACGCGTACTTAGTACGCCATTCAATATCCACAATTTCTCAGCACTCTACAAAGTGCCCAGCAATAATTTAACAACTAATACCTACGCAACAATAGTGAACAACCATATTCGCTTTAATACAACACGAAATGCATCGGAGGAATACATACCTCGTTCACATACAATACATAAACAATTTCGCCATCAACGAAATAAAAAAGTTTTCCGAAGAGGATCCAAACCAAGGATCGAAACAAAAACACATAACCTCTTCATTGCTGAATCTGAAATTACTCATTGGCCGATTGAAACCGACTATCCATATCAACAACTAATCAATTAGTACAGGACTCAACGATCGACCAATCACAAGCGTCAGCTCCCGACTCGACACTTTCTTTCTTCTGCCATTGTGATGTCGGAGGCATCATTTTCGCATATCAGTAAGTTCATGTGCAGTGCGAAACGGCGAATCTTATTTTATAAAAGTTTTAAGGGGAAAAGCAAAAAGTGTATGAACGTTTCGTTTTCTTGTCGGTTAGTATGAGATTATTACATATTATTCACGCGAAGAATTACAATCGGCTGGTGCATGAACATATCAGCGTGTGATGACTACTAATTGTGTAGTCAAATGTCACTAATTTTTATAGCGATTATTTTTAACTAATCGAATTAGCAATTCTTCACTAATCATTAGTGACCCACTTTTCGCTAAATGAATTAGTAAAATATGACTAAAACTTAGTGAAATTTCACTAAATCAGATTTAGAAAGTGCTCTTGGTAAAACCCAGCGTTTCGAGTGGTTCAAAACATTCAAAAGACGTAATTTTCACGTGAGAAACGTAAAAACGTGGGAAATCTCTTGAAAAACTTCGCAGACAACGAATTGCAAGCTAAACTCAACAAGAACTCGCCGATCAATTGAACGTGACGCAGAGAACGTTTTCCATTCGTTTGAGATATTGTTTATCATCTTTACACAAAATACATGCAATTTTTATAAAAAAAAATCCATTTTTATACTTCTCCATTTGGTAAATCACAATTTCGAATCTCACGATTCGAGTTCTCGTGGACAGTAATAAATTTCATTACGTCCCGCAGCGTCACGAGATCTTCCAACGAGGATAAGGCTCCATCCCGAATCATGGTCTAATTTACCATCGCGATATCTATTAAACCCTCATAACAAAAAAAAAGGGAAAACAAAAACAAGAAAGACAAGAAGAAAGGAGAAGAGAAATTTTACGCGATTCCATTCATTCTCGTCGAAGCTGCGTTGAATGATGAAACGCGAGAATTTTCAAGGGGTAAAGAGGAGGAAAGGTGGGGGTAGGGGTACATTAATGAAAGCCACGTGTGGAGCTTAGTCACGTGTGTGTCTTTTTCGGTGAAAGCCCTGAAATCGACGCGGGCGTTCCTCTTACACGATTCTCGATGACTATCTACTGGTGGTGGTTGTTGGTTAATGGTCGAAGAGAGAAAGGGACTGTTTGAAAGAGGGAAAGACAGAGAGAACGTCAAAGTAGGATGGAGAGCAAAGTGTTTTGGCGGGAATTGCGTGACTCGAGGAAAAACGTGGTGGTAAAGGAGCCATTGAAAGAGAATCCGGAGAGAAGCTCTTTAGTGTGTGCGACCACTTTTTTCTCTCTCTCTGTCTCTCTATCCTTCTCCCTCTAGCTCTCTCATTCTCTCATTCTCTTTCTCTCTTTCCCTTCTCTCATTCTATGGTCTGTGGGGTTGGTCGGTGGGTGAACAATGGTCGTCAGGGACGGGGCCGTTGACCCTCGAGAGTGTTGCCGCTCCCACACCGCATTACGTCAGACCAGCAGCAGCAGCAACGTGAGAGAGGCAACGCGTTCTCGCTAGAAAGAGATACAGCGATAGAGAGACAGAGAGAGAGAAAGAGAGAGAGAGCTACATCCATACAGCTCATCGTGGATGTGGCTTGGCTTTTTACTATGCGCTTTGCCGTTCTCTCCTCCCGCGGGCCGACCGAGGCCGAGCGAAAGACCCCGAGACACGGTGTCGACGTCGACGTCGTCGTCGTCGTCGAGATCGTTCGCTTTCCCTCCCCTCTTTCGCCTCATCCTTTCATCCACCACCACCAAGACCATCACCGCCAACCACCCAGGAAGGTATTAACCTCCGTTGGGCATGGAAGAGGGTGCGGAGCTGCGACTATACACCTTTCGCGCACAGTCTCCTCTATGTGTCTGCTACGACTTTACCTTTAGTAGACGCATATAACGATCTTCTGTGGCAAATTTTCTATCCGGCCGTAAAATGCGACGGGAAAGATTATTTAGCTGCGAAGATTGAAAATAAGAAAAATTAAATGGAAAAATTAGGAATTCGTTCGTTACTTTACGAGTTGCTTACTCGCTCGATCACGCGTTCTTTTTGACGAAAGGAACATATTTTTGTTCTTTTTTTAGTTATTATTGTTATTATTATTGGGTAACTTTATTTTTATAAATTTTATCAGATTTTTATAAATATCTACATCCAATCTTACATTTTCTACAAATTTTATCTATTTCTCTATAATACTCGCAAATATTACTTTTTTTTATTTATATATATGATAAATTTGTTATAAATTTATAATAATTATAGAATCTTGTAGTTTGGGACGAATTTTTGGATAATTTTTAATTAATTATTGCTCGAGCTTGAGACAATATTTCTTCGAAATTAACAACAATTTATATTCACATATATTTATATAACAATTAATTTATTATTTATACAACAATTTATATACATTTATAGAAAATTTACAAAATAATTATTTTCGTATTTTATCACTTTCTTACTTATTATCCATAATAAATTAATTATCGACATACGTATTACAATTTTATACTTAACCCCGAATTCTCGATAACCCCTAATTAGTCATTGATCGACCTTGAGAAGATATTTATACAAAACGAATGATGACTATGGGAAAGGCATTCTCCCTCCCTTCTTTTATCCTAAATGATCGAATAAAGCCCAGCCCGGGCTAATACCATAAATTCACCACTCCATTCATCGTTCCCCATACAAACGCTCGAGTTTCCCCACGGATTGAATGCGAGCGACGAAAGATTCAATTGAATGAGAATGAGGATAGGGTCTCGGTAACAGTTAGAGACGAGTCATTCGTTCATCGATCCAACCCTCATATAACGCAGACGTTTGTTTGTACAATGCTCGATACGTGCGGATACTTGACCACCAGCATAAGGGTGAAAAACGCAGCATAGGGGTGTGATAAGACACTTTTCAACGTTTTACAACACGATGCTGGCTCTCGCCTCGTTTTTTTTCTCACTATCTTAAATTCGAACCGCGATGACGAATAAGTTTCTCTTTCCATGTGTATGTTTTTTTTATCAATGGGGGTTGGCAAGCACCCCTCGAACTAACGAACGCCAAATAGGGTGATCATCACAAAGGGCTGTCTTGGTTTCGTTATCGTATGCCGAGAGAATTTCAATTTGTTTTATTTTCCCTCGACGATTTTTGAATAATAATAAAAGTGTTAGTTTATTTGTTATTTTGTTGGAACAATAGTAAGAGTATTTAAACATTATTATTATTTTTCAATCAAATATTTTCGAGTTCGATTTAATATGAATTTTAATAAAGTTGGAACAAAATTATGTAAATAATTTTTAATAATAATAAAATAACTGATCATTAGTTTATTTATTATCTTGTTAAAATAATAATAAGAGTATTCGTAAATTATTATTATTATTCAATAAATTATTTTTGCGTTTGCTTCGATTTATTATGACTTTTGATAAGATTGAAACGAATTTATATAAACTCGATAGGAAAGTAGAAAACGCTTGCATCTCATTTGGGAGAAATTATCGCAGCAATCGGGTCGGAATCAACCCTCGATATTACAAGGGCCAAAAGATCCAAGAGGCTCGGGTCGAAAGGGCTCGTGGTTCATGAAGAATCATCTCAAGCTGAAAGCTCAAGACGTATCTATAGTAATATTCATTCGATATATATATATATATATATATATATATATATATATATATATAGATGCGAAAAGGGCTGCAAAGGGCAAACTTCCCTATAGGTATTCGAGAACGCAGCAATGTGGCAATTTGGGAAACCACAAATTGGCATTATATATATATCTATATATATATGTTATACATAACAAGAGGGAAGGGAAGGGGGGAGGGAGATGCATCAGTAGTAGAAGCGGAATAACCAGCAAGCAGGCAGGCAGGCAGCAGCAGCATCAACAACAACCTGTTGCAACCTCCCCTGACTTCGTGACGCCCCTGAAGTCGTCGGGCGAGTGGCGTCCAACCGCGTCCAACTAGACGGAAATCTCACACAACTACGCCACCTAGCCATGCGTGCGATCCCCATAACAATATATACGTGCTAGAGACGTATATGCACCCTAAGTCTCTTGTGCGCACTTGTGAAGTAGGGAGAGAGAGAGAAAGAGCAGGAGAGAGAGAGAGACGGAGCAGGAGAGAGAGGGAGAGCAGGAGTGAGAGGGAGAGCAGGAGGGAGGAGAGAGCAGGCGAGAGAGAGAAAGAGAGAGCAGAAGAGAGATCCCCTCGAGAGGGCCCAGAACGTAAAGGGAGAAGAGACGCCGCGGCAAAGACGTGGGGAGTCACGCAAGTTTATATCGTTCCCCGAGAGCAGGCAGGTTCGCCCTTCACCGTGAAGAAAAGAAGTTGTAAGGTGAAACAGTACGTATATATATATATAGGCCTGGTGTATAGTTATAGCGAAGGGTAAAATGAAGTCGAGGAGAGAAAAAAGAGAGGTGGGGGTAGCTCCCTCCATCTCTCTCTCTCTCAGCTCCGAGCCCTTTGGAATCGTATCGAAATCGAAACAAGTTCTACCTGCCACACGAGAGAGACCCTTTCTTTTTTTACCTGTTCTACCACGCTCTACCTGCTCCACGCCCTCTCCCTTCTCTCTCTCTCTCACTCTCTTTCTCTTTCTTGTTCGTTCTTTCCAACAGGTCCTGTTGGGGCTGTTCGAACGGGGGAGAAAAGAGTCAGGTACTTATAAACGTATATATGTATAGTTGTACAGTGAAGAACTAGTCGAGGGGTGAAAGAGGGGAGAGGATTGTAAGAGAGGGAGGAGGAAGGAAGAAAGGAAAGGATACTACGAACGAGGAGAGAACGAGAATAAGAGAGAGAGAGAAAGAGAGTCAAGGGGAAAAGAGGAACGAACCCTCGCTGACTCGTCGCGAACAAAGGGCGTATTCACGCGTCAAAAGTCACCACCGCGTGACGATGTTCCCCCCAACACACGTAGGCACGCAACTTTTTTTTTCAGCCACGTTGGCGTAAATATACGACGAATAAAAAAAAGAATAAAAGATAGAAAAAAAAACAAGAAACGCGAGAGCTTCGAACCGTGTGCATTCGAAAGGGACCAAGGGTGGACAAGATCCAGTAGGGACTCGGCAGGATGCAACCGGGGGAGAGGGAACGTTGCCAGGATCTATGCTCCATCCCTTCCTTTCTTGACCTTCTATGTGGTAATTTCATTTTCTTCTTCTTCTTCTTTTTTGTAGTGGGTCGCGTGAACTACCTGTTAGCATGGAAAAAGGGGTTCACCCTGGCTCGATTACGTCTACCTGCCGTCGGCGTAATTCGTTCACACAGATTTTCAGGGATTAGGATTGTAAGGAACTTTTTTTAATTTTGTTTTGCTTCGGGTTCATACGTTTTTTTCTTCTTCTTTATTTTTCTTCTTCTTGGTCTCTTCTTCAAGGTCTGGCTAGACAGAGGATATTAGCGATGAGAGGATCATCGATCCTTCGAACACCTGCTGGGAGGAAATCTCACCGGGGAGGATTCGAGTGTCGA
Organism: Tryphoninae sp. A BG-2022a; assembly: GCA_030522965.1. Lineage (NCBI taxonomy): Eukaryota > Metazoa > Arthropoda > Insecta > Hymenoptera > Ichneumonidae > Tryphoninae sp. A BG-2022a. The sequence goes on from JAPYZT010005642.1 coordinate 6,106, forward strand.
AAAGGGAATTTGCCTCTGTCGTGTCGAAGAAATGAATTATTTTCGGGTAATATCAATATTTTGTTTATAATTGTTAATATTTTTATCGAAATTTATTTGATAGTTCAATAAATATTTCCAATTTATTTGTAAAAGCTTACATTCGCTTCGACTCGAGAAGTCTCACACGTGCCAGTGTTCTGCTACCCCGGCTCGTTCTACAAACCGCCATACGGCCGAGGATGGAACTACGTTGTACAAATTGAAAAAAGAATAAAGAATAAAGAAGAAACAATTTAAAACGTACGAGAAAAGCTAATGTACGTTAAGATCGATGCGAAAAAAGACATTTTGCACAAGTGTGTGTTGCAGGGTTGAAGTCGGGCAAGAAGTACACACATGCGCCGTTAGGGGGCGCTGCAATCGTCGATCGCGCGGCGCCTTGAGCACGTTTCTATCGATATTTAATTCGATAGGTCTAACGATAACCAATATTTTCAATTTATTTACAAAACCTTACATTTCCTTCGACTCGAGAAGTCTCATTCATGTCAGTGTTCTCCCAACCCGGCTTTTTTCACAAACCGCCATACGGCCGAGGATGGAACTACGTTGTACAAATTGAAAAAAGAATAAAGAATAAAGAAAAAACAATTTAAAACGTACGAGAAAAGCTAATGTACGTTAAGATCGATGTGAAAGAAGACATTTTGCACAAGTGTGCGTTGCAGGGTTGGAGTCGGGCAAGAAGTACACACATGCGTCGTTAGGGGGCGCTGCAATCGTCGACCACGCGGGGCCTTGGGCACGTTTTTATCGATATTTAATCGATAGTTTAACGCTCAAAGTATAACGATAATCAATATTTTTTATTTTATTTACAAAACCTTACATTTGTTTCGACTCGAGAAGTCTCAGTCGTGCCAGTGTTCTGGGAACCCGGCTCATTCCACAAACTGCCATACGGCCGAGGATGGAACTACGTTGTACAAACTGAAAAAAGATTAAAGAATAAAAAAGAAACATTTTAAAACATACGAGAAAAGCTAACGTACGTTAAGATCGATGTGAAAGAAGACATTTTGCATCAGTGTGCGTTGCAGGGTTGGAGTCAGGCAAGAAGTACACACATACGTCGTTAAGTGGCGCTGCAATCGTCGGTCGCGCGGCGCGTCGGGCACGTAAGAAAAAGGCGGCTTTAGTAGGTCAACGACAAAGTCGTCGTCGTCCCCGTGATCGTCGTCGTTCGTGCGTTCCTTCCCTTCGAACGTTACGTCATCCACAGTTACGATGTTGCTTAGCTCAGCGAGCAAAGCGCGAGCCACCGAGCAGAAAAGACGTTTAGCTCTTAACAGCAAGAACGATTGAACGGCTTAGCGCGTACATGGAGCGCGGGAGTGCGATACGCGCGTTTTACGAGTGAACCAACGCGACTTGCGCGTGCATACACACACGTATAAACGTCGTATCGCTCTCGATATAACTATAGTTATGACTCCGCGCCCCGTTTCGACCCAACCCGTGAAACTATGCACGTGCACCGGCGGTATGTGGCCCGCTGCGGTTTTACAGTAGCGAGTGCCGCAAGTCACCGCTCCGCGGCGCCCCTGTCGCGCCCGCCCGTTATTACGAGCTCTGCAACGAACCAAGCATTTTTCTTCCTCTTCTCTTCTTCTTCTTCTTCTTGTTCTTTGTAATTGTAAAAAAAAAAGTTGCGACGATCCTTCGAAGATTCGTATTTATGTAAGAATGCGCTGTTTTAATGCAAATATCGTGTACAACGTGAGGAGAAATTTATTCCAGTAAAAGCTCGGCTTTGATCGACTTGTGGGACAAATGAGCAAGAATTTATTTACGTTTTATTCTCTCTTGTCGTTCAAAGGATTTTTTCCAAGCCGACCAGTTGATCACGTGGCAAAAGTTTTGATTAATTTAAATTCAATTAACTCAATTTTAATTTTTCTAATTTCTGAAAAAATTATAATAATTACAAATTTAAAAAAGAAAAGTATTCGTTTAATCGTCGTAAGTCGATACTTCTCGAATCGATTGTTTCAACTTCGATCCTCTCGCTCGAAACATCTCAAAATTCTTTTCCTCACAAAGTCCCAACGTTCACGGTTTCTGCTTCGTTCGATACCGTTAAAACAGCGTGACGCAAACGTACAGAAAAAGAAAAGAAAAGAAACGAAAATAAGAAGGAAAAAGAGTTCGACAACTCGGCTTTCTCGGTTTTTGCCTCGTTTCCTCGTCATTGATGACGAACGGAGAGGGAAAACTAAATGGGAGCACGAGGGTTTGTCCGATCTCGGCGTCAATCGTATATAATAAAAGTTGGTATATATGGCAGTGGAGGAGAACGAGCGAACGAGCTAAAGAACGAGCAGAGGGAGAGAGAGAGAGAGAGAGGACGTGGCAAGGCGAGCTCGCCTCATTTACACAGTCGTAACTGCGTTGGGAAACGCAGTGGCGCGACGAGAGGGGGTTGATGCGAAGCACTTTACTTCTACCACACTGTTACTATATACAGGGTGAATTTCATAAGATGTAACAAGGCTTTAATCTGAGGTAGATGGAATCATTACAAACAAAAGTTGCAAATATACATTAGGGATATTGTTAATAGTTTACGAGATATAAATGTTTAAAGTTGGTCCAATCAGAGCGCGTCGGGAAAGGTTGGAGCCGCCCACTACCGCCCTAGTTATAGAGATGGCACAGTGTAGGGTATTAGAGTTGGGGTTGCAAAATTTAGAGCCATCACTTTTATTTATTATATTATTATGCAGTCATTTTTACTTCTCGGGCATTGGCTGCTACGGCGGGGAGTAGGCGTCGCCAACGCTCTGATTGGACCGACTGTAAAAATTAGTATCTCGTAAACTATTGAAAATATCCCCAATGTATATTTGCAACTTTTGTTCGTAATGATCCGATCTACCTTAGGATGAAGTATGTTATACCTTATGAAATTCACCCTATATATGTGTATGAGAAGTATGGATAAGAAAGGGAGGGGCCGGGGGGAGGAGGGGGGCGAGGAAGCGAGACGCGGAGCGTGGCGAGTAGAGCGACAACGACGAAGTCGATGTGTCAGAGGGAGCGGGAGGGGTCCCCGTGCATGTGGGTCGGGGTCGAGTCTCGCATATCGATGCCAGAGCACCGGCAACACCGACGCGAAGCCGCTGGTGCGCGCGCGGGCACAGCTTGCATGAATTTTTCATGTCACTTGGGTTTTTTTTTTCGTCGTTTTCCTCTTCTTTAAGCTTCTCTTTTTTTCATTTTACTTCTTCTTTTGTTCCCCTCCACAAGTCCTACTTATTCGCCCCCTTGGGGATAGCCGCGAACGATTTTGCGTATCGATGATCGATAATAGACGAACGGAAATGACAAAAGGGAGGAGAAAGTAATTATTTTGGGGAGAAAATGTTGTTTTTTTTTTCGTCTATACTTTTTTTGTGGGGGCGAAAGGAGGGACATTTTACCCTTAGGATGATCATTGATTAAGACTGTTATCAGTTTGAAACGAAATTTATGACTAAGGACGATTTTTTTTCTAATTTGAAATTTCCAAAGATTTTGTAACCATAATAATATTTTCTTTAGGAGAAGGTAAATAAACGCTAATAATATTATTATTATTATTATTATTACTGTTTATCTTTATTTTTTTATTTATTTTTTAATTGTCAATACAATTTAAAAAATCGAATTGAAAATTATTGTTATTATTATTATTATTATTATTATTATAAAGTAATAAATTATAAATAATAGGATCTTTCGAGATTGACAATTAAAAAAATTGAATTATAAATTATTGTTATTATTATTATTATCAGTGCGTTATAAATAACACCGTAAACGATAATAATAATGAATTAAATGTATATAAGGTACACCGCTACTACATAAGAACCTACTGGTACATAAAGCACGTAGTAAATACCCGTACTCGATGAACCGCGAAGACTGTCGAGCTCGTTGGAAAACATTTTTTAAAACTTTTTTTCATCCCTGACCCGACATAATTTATCGTCGAGTGAGTAACACTTTGTTTTTTTTTTACGAACGGTTGTGAACATTACAGGGTGAGAGAAGGTCGACGAAGTCGAGAAGAAAGGAAAATTTGTTATGCAAAAAAAACGAATGAAGTTTAAAAAAAAAAGATTTTTTTTTAAATTTCAATGTTTCTTCCCTCTGACGACAAATATGAAAAATATTTATTGCACAACGGGGGGGTCGTTGGTGCAGAGACAAGCGTCGCGGTTGATAATGCGAAGGTCCCGAGTTCGAGTCCGCGTCTCTTCACGTGGTTTTACGGTTTTTTTCATTTATCGAACAAAAAAAAAATCATGCCATTTGGTGAAAAAAAAGAAACATTCTATCAACCCCCTCGCAAAACTACCCCTACAAAAAGTAATAAAAATCCACAATCAGATTTACTAATCGTCGAATTTACGATCCGAGAAATATCGCTTCGTTCTCGATCATCCAAGAAAGATTCATGAAGTTCTGACAGCGAGAGGCCAAGAGGGAGAGAGAGAAAGCGAGAGAGATATCGTCTCGTTGAAAAAAAAAGAAAAGAGAGAAGGGAATAAAAATCGTAAGAGAAAGGGTCGGAACTTACTCCGGGGCTGCGAGTGAGAGGATGAAGCGAGAGGGAGGGAGAAAAAGAGAAAGAGTTATATACGCGAGCGAGAAAGAAAAAGAGCGAGAGAGAGCAATTGGTAATCGAGGAATCCGGGAACCGAGAACACCGTTCGAACGGTTGGGGCCGCTGCCGTCGGTGCTGCTCTCGCTCGCGTCGCGGTAGAGTCGCCGACGCCGCGGTAGACGCTGTTGCAAGGTCGTTGTCCTTGGGGGATCAACGACCCCTCGAGGAGGGATGTCCCACGT
>JAPYZT010005644.1:0-12378 GCA_030522965.1 Tryphoninae sp. A BG-2022a
CCAAGCACATGAATGACAAAATTGAATAATATTCTGATATAAAATTACAATAAAAATATAACATTATCATATTTATGAAAAAAATTGTTAACAATATTTTCGTATAATTATTTATAGCAATATTCTCAAAACAAAAATTTTCCATTAGAAGGAACTTAAACGAATTTTGGTCCGTCCTCCCCCCCCCCTCCCCCTCCTCTGCCCCCAAAAAATAGAAAAAAATAAATCACAACGCTCGAGTGTTCCAAACTAGACATCGTCAGTATTTTGCGTTACGAATGTTCGGACTGATGGGAAAAAATGTAAGTGATAGATCGTCGTGGAAGAAGAATAAATGGGCATTTCGCAAAGATGTGTCAGGGATTGGTAGATATAAACCTCGGAAACGAGTACGAGATAAAGCGATGGAGAGCGAAGTAAAACGACAAAAAAGAGAAAAAACAAGACAAACAAAAAAATCAAGAAACGAAGAAAGATTGAGAAAGGCAGGAAAAAATCAGAATGTAGAAACCCGGCCAGCCCGTACGGAAAAGGACTTTCGTGAACGACCGAGAAATTTATTTTTATTATTTCTCCCTTTTCCGTTCCTTCGTCTTCGGACAATTTTTTTTTCTTTTCTTTTCTTTCCTTTATTTCCTTCGTTTTCTCATTTGATGAGCACGCGGACTGGACGAGAGGCACCAGAAACAAAAAAAGGAACGAGTCTCGCGAAGGCAGAAACGCTCTCGGTACTCTTCTCCTCCGGTGTCGTACGACAACGGTCGTAAGTCAACGGGGCTTTTTTCGTATGCAAGGTGCGTCCAGTAACTGACGCTCCTCTCCCCCGGTCCTATCGGAACACTTTTCTCCTCGCGAGGGACTCGGTGGTGCTCGAAGGCTGACGCGAGCCTCAGCTCCACACGGTCTTGTTATTCCAGCCGCATCCCTTTCCTAAGAAGCGTCCTGTTTGTAGGATTCAGCGTATACGAGGAGGTTTGAAATTCCCTCGATGCATTCATGGCACATAACACACGCGCAGATATCCCTACGAGTTGTTGAGGGAGAGAGAAGGAGAGAGGAGGAGATGGAGAGAAAATCGACACTTTTATGCGTCAGCGATTATCGAACGTCCTTCGAACGGATCGTTGGAATGAATTCTGAATCGTTAACGTCGATCCGGACTGGGATCCAAGCTGCCCGTGATTTTTGTTATTTATAGATGGAAAAAATTGATTCAATTATTCGAGATGGTAAAGATAAAAAGATTTTGGAGGAGAAGAAGGAATTGTAGTTATTATTGGCGGGAAAATTGTTTCGGTAATGAAGATTATAAATTTAGTATTGTTTTTTATTAATTTAATGAATTATTTATTCTTGTGTTGTTAATTTTGTTTGTTTTTTAAAGAAAGTTTAAGTAAATACAAATTGAGTCAGGAAACAAAAAAAGGAAAATAAATTATTTCGATAATGAAGATAACAAATTTATTATTGTTTATATCAATCTAATGAATTATTTGCCCTTATATTGTTAATTTTGTTTATTTTTTAAAGAAAGTTTAAATAAATACAAATTCTGTCAAGAAACAAAAAAAGGAAAATAAATTATTTTGATAATGAAGATAACAAATTTATTATTGTTTTTATCAATCTAATGAATAATTTACCCTTATATTGTTAATTTTGTTTGTTTTTTAAAGAAAATTTAAATGAATACAAATTAAGTCAAGAAACAAAAAAAAATATTATGATTATTTCTTTTACGACAACCGGAAGTCCAACGGTTATTATAACACCACCGTTTGTTTCAGACAAATCAGATGCAAGATCCGAGACAAGAGGCTAACGCGAGAAACTTCCAGTCACAGGAAACGTACACGTGAGTTTCTACCAAAAAGTAATCCTCACAAAAAATAACGTCTTTTTTTTCAACGTGGAATGATAATTTTTCGAAGATCGACGTCGAGCGGAGCGGTTCCACGTACCGGAAAGGGCGATGAGGAAAAGACAAAGTCGTTGTCGAGAACGTATCACACGATCAAGGACATGATCTCGAGTCGTTTCGGTCCAAGCAGAAAAGACGCCGAGCCAGAGCCGGAAGTCAGTCTGAACAATGTGACGGAGGAGCTGAGAAAGTCAAGTCGTAGTATAATCCAGGATGAGGAGACGAAGAAAAAGGAGAGCATTTACGAGAAGCCACGTGTTCAAGATCCAACTGTCATCAATATGCAACAATACGCGAAAAATACTTATGGTAAATAAACGATCGAACTAACCGTTAAATAATTCTCGATTGGGAATCTTGAGTGAACGTGGGGCGAGGGGGAAAATGACTGCGTGAATGAATAAGCGAACGTATGTCACGTACCGCACACGATGTGCAGTACGTGCCATTCGTTCGGGCGCGAAACTCGTTCCCTTCAAACGAGCGCGGCAATCACGTGAGAAATTTCATAGTGGTGTGGCATGAGATTCGAGCTCGTAATACACTCGATTCACTCGGTTGCACTTAGGTACAACCCGTGCGACGAGAAGTCACACGCGATACCAGGCGAGAGGAGAACGCTCTTCGCTAACGCGCGTGGCGTGGCTTCATTATTCATTTTTCCCCTTCTTTCCGTCTTCTTCTTCTTCTTCTTCTTCTTCTGGATACTTTTTTTCTCTTCTCACAGTACTACCGCTGGGCGCACAATCGGATCGCGTAGGAAGATTGATCTTGCTGTAACAATGAAAAGTTATGTAAGACGCGTTCCGAACTTTCGTAGGATTTCACAAAAACATAGAATTAAAGATTGTACGGATGTGTTCCCTCGATGAAATAGGCGCGGGAATGGGGATGAATAATTTATGAAAAAAGAAAAGAAAGAAAAAAGAGTGGTCGTTACAGGTTGCTTGAGGCGTTTGAGTTGCGTTTGATAGAGGTAGGAGACTATTGCTTAACTAGATTGCCTTTATATATCGCTGATCTACCAGGTCAGTATGGGCAGCCTTATGGTTATCAGGCCAATCAACAGAACGTACCTCTACCTGGACAGCTCCAAACATCCTCGCAATCGCTTCAACCCAGTTTGCCCGGGCAGAGTGCTCAGCTTCACGTAACTCACATCACTCCACCTGGCGGTGTTCAAACTGTCCATCAGACACAAGTTTCCAGCTTTGGTCAATCGACGAGTGGAGTGCAACAGATTCAGAATACGAACAGGGAATACGTTGTGCAAGGTTCGGGAGGAATGACGACACAGTCGATGCATCAAGGGATTCATCAAACTTCCGTTCAGAATCAGGTAATGTTAGGAAAGGAAAGATGATTGTTGATTAATGGAAGCGTTTGTTTGACGAGGTGTCCTAATCTTGTCTTTTGTCCAGAATCAAAATCCACCTGTCAACAAACATGGATTACCGATGCAACCAGCGACAATGCCACCACCGAATGGACATCAGCAATCGAGTCAGGCCTACCAGAGTCCACAGCAGCTTATACATCAGAATCAAATGCATCAGAGTCCTAGATTTTCCCAGCAACATGTCCAGAACATGCACCAGAGACAGTTGATCCAACAGATGCAGCATCAACAACAACAGCAGCTCGTAGTGGGCCAGCAGAGTCCTCAAACTGCGCTGAGAACAAATCATCAGCAGTCCCACTTTCCAGTTGGAATGTCTTATCAGCAGCACCAACAGGCGAGACAACCCATAACCCGATCGCAGATCGATCTACCCAGCACCTCGAGACAGAATCTCGACGTTAGAATCAGTGGACAGGAGATCTATTATCACTACGCTCAGAACAGAACTAGATACACGGGTCATCAAGTTTATATGAAGGCTGACGCGAACAATCATCAGGAGGCAGAATTCCAGCGACGTAATTCCGCCAAATGTATAGAGAAGGCTGCCTCGCAGCCACAGCTTTGCTACGACGACGAGAGGAACGACTCCCGTCGAACTATCGATAAGGACGACGTCGTCAAGAACATCTCGGTGGATTCCGTGGGCAAGGAAAAGTACGAGATCACCGTGGAGGAACGTGGCATCGAGTTTGGGAGAAAAGGGTCCCAGAGACAGCAGAACGAGGACGTCAGACCTGAAACGAGTTTCGGTCTTCGTCGGGAAGAGGCTAGATCCTCGAAGAGGGATCTAGTCACTGGGGAATATTTGCCAACCGATGGAAATCCGGAAGCAAAGGATCTCAGTGCTGTTCAGAGAAGGATCGAGGAGATGCAGAAGAGGAACGAAAACGAGAATCCTACTTCCTTGTATGGACAGAAAATGGGTAAGGAGACGAACGAGGTAGACAACTCGAGAAACCCTCGAGACAATTCCGGTCAGAAGAGTCACGGGCAGGTGAACGAGGCTGCCAAGAAGATCGAGGAGAGTGCAAGGAGACTGGAAAATGCGAATTATCAGGAGAGGAATTCCAATCTTAAAATCGACTCCAGGAAAGACGAACTGGAACACGGAATGTCGAGGTTGAAACTCCAGAATCAGGGATCCGGTTCGGACTACGATAAAGCTGGACAAAGCTCCTCGAACGTTGACTCGGGTAGAGGATCAGCGGTTTATTCCAGTGGAAGGCGACCCGCTCCTGAGGATCAAAGCCACCCTCAAGGTTCGTTCCCATTCGGAAATTGTTTCAAAGGCCTGGATTATCCTCAGGAACTTTTTCTATCGATCGATTAAGCTTGGTTGCCACTAAAGGGTTGGACGATATAATCCATGTTTCTTTTTCCTTGTAATCTCTTCACGGAGTCGTTGTTTCTGTTGACAAGCAGTACAAGATTCCGAGTGGGTCGACATAGTGGAATCCGAGCTAAGGAGCATTCTCGAACCAAGGGACGTTCCGGCAATGGCACACTCAACCCTCTCGGAGAGCGTCTCTTCCGTGACACCCCCTTTGCCACCCCTATCACCACACGGGAGTCCCAGGACTTCCAGGAATCGATACTCGGCAAGGTGAGACAGCTTTGATCCAAACAGAAGGTCACTCTAGCTTGAAAAAAGACACTTTTTATACATTAACCACTATTCTGTCGTAGTTTGCCTTACGGCTCGAAACCCAATTACAGTGAATACGTGAAAAGCAGCGAGAAGAGGAATTTTCCAAGTACGACAAAGCATCGAGGTGCTTCAACGTCGAAGAAAGACACCGCAAAGAAGTTCTCTCATCGTGAGTTGGACGTTCCACGCAATCCACCATTCTGTCTTGACTCCTGACTTTCCCCATAACCTTGATTAAATATTCATTATCCTCGCAGTATTTGGGGTCGAAGCCGGGGACCTCACCTCAACCACCACCGGACTCGATCTGGATTCCATGCTCGATCGTAGCGACTCTGATCTCAGCACAAACGACGCTCGAACTATCAGAAAACAGTTGGAGGGCTTGGAAAACATGTACAGCGAGGCAAGTCTTCCAACTTTATCAACGTCAAATTAAATCAACAAAAATGGAAGACCAACTTATCCAACGAATTATTTCCATAACGTCGCAAACTTTCCGTTATATTCAGGTCCTCAAATTACTTGGTGGCAGCGTAAAAAAAAGAAGAAAGGCGAGAGGCTTAGCGAGTTACGGTTCGGTGTCCTCGTTGCCCACGTCTTCCGTCTCGTCCAGGCCGGTCGCCAGGCATCACGACAAGAGAAGATCCCACGTGATTGACGATCGGATGAAGAAAGCGAAAGACATTAAGGTGATAGAAAAAGAAAACCGACAGATTCAATTATCTAAGAAAAAAAATGTGTCGACTCACGCAAGTGTTCGAGACGAATTGGTTAAAATTGACGACAGTTTCTCAAAGTAAAATTATTCTTACCAGAGCATTAACAAGCGTTTCCAACGACTCGAGTCACACGTCGTGACACTCGCGAGATCCGTTGCTCATCTCTCGTCCGAGATGCGTACGCAACATTTGATGATTCAGGTAATTTGATTTGTACATAATCAAAACTTCACGTTTCGTTGATTCCAAGAATGATAGAAAAATTGAATTAAAATAATTGACGATTCTCGTGTATTGTTGGAACAGGAAATGGAAAATATAAGAGGAGAAATCGCAGCTTTGAGGACGCAAACGAGCATGGCGATGGTGAGGTCGCAGTCCCAACCGTTGATCAAAGACTCGGAGCTTCCGGCGCTCTCGAATCCCTCGAGAGTGAAGAAATTGACGAAGTTCTTCGGCGCCGAGCCACCGCTGATAAGACTTTTTCTTCGCGAACTTGGCTACGAGGTGAGGCTTTTTGATTAAAAATTTCAACTGGAATAATTGATTATGAAATTTAATTGATTTAATTAATTTCTCATGGATTTGATGAATTATTGATTGAATTCTTTTTTTTTCTTTGTCTTTTTTAAGAAATATGCAACGGCTTTTGAGAAGGAAAAAGTGGGAATGGTCGAGTTGCCTTACTTGAGCGAGGAGAGGCTTCAGAAAATGGGCGTTCCACTTGGGCCAAGATTGAGGATTCTTCAAGAAGCGAGAATATCCGTTTGCAAAGATCCGGTTTACGTTGTTTAATAACAATTGCGACGATAAATTGTGTATAAACGAAGAATCAAAATAACGAGAAGACTGTGGGAGAACAGGAGTAACGAAACTTCCTTGACGAGATAACAACGAATTTGAAATTTGTTAATTTTTACATTTTTGTTTAAACAATGGAAGAAAGAATATTTTTTTTATCGATAAGAAAAATAAGAATTAAAAAACGTACAGTCAGATCGATTAGGCGCGATCATTTCGATCGATTCTAGAATTTATTGCAATCCTATTTTTGTTGCAGTATTAATTTTCAAAAAAATTACAATTAAAAAAAAAATTTTTTTAATTACACAATTTCTCATCTTCTCGTATAAATTCTCAAACAAACGAGATTAGGTATATTTCCCACGAGTGATTCTCGATCACAAATGATATTAACGAAAACAAAAATCATTGTACGAAAATCTAAAAAAAAAAACAGAATACTCAAAGTGCATTTTGCAAAGCAAAAGATTTTCTAGCGTTTTAATTATTTATGTACGAATGTACAAAGTCGATATTAATCGAATCGAGATAACGGCGAAAGAATTAAGACAGAGGGAGAACGGAAAACGAGCAATCCAATGGGAGCACAAAAATGGAACCTCAAAAAAAAAAAAAAAAAGAAAAGAAAAAATGTTGTTTGCCAAAGAGACTGCGACGAAGACCAACACGTGTCTCGTCCAAGACGTCGACCAGGTACCAAAGAATCGATTATCCGTTCTCACGAGTGCCGATCAACGAGAAACTTGGCCCCTTTTTTTTACAAATATTTTTGTTTAACCGAGAAAAAAAAACGAATTTAAAAATTTTTCTAATTTTGCTTTCGGTGGCAAAGATGAAATTTTTTTTTAATCATATTCGTTCCAATTTAGAAACCGAAATATCCGCAATACAACGAAATAATATACTCCGATTACCGATGTACAATTACGCTATCCTTGTACAGCATTGATACTGGTTGATATTATTATTATTATTATTATTATTATTATTATTATTATTATTATTATTTTGATTACGATTTTTATTTTTAAAATTAATCAATCCGACTATAATTAATAAGTGTCTCGAGATTATTAATTATTATTACTATAAATATATATATATATATATATATATATATATATATTTCTGCGTTGTTGACCTTCGTACTTAATAAACGATTCAAGAGCGTTTATAAATTGTAAATTTTATTGAAGAATTCCTAAATCTCGATTAAGATCTTGTCAGGATTATGACAATTGGTCGAACGTAATACAAAACGTAAAATCTCACTTGCAAAGTTTGATTTATAAAAGGTAAAGAAGTTTTAGTCGATTTCTCGAAGAGTATACTTGCAACGGATAAGCATTTTTCAACGTAAAAGTGTTGGAGAAATCGAATTTTTTTGATAAAATCAAAGATTTTTTTTAAATATCAAAATTTTTTTTAAAGAATTAAATCATTTTTTGAAAAATCAAACAATTTTTTTAAATATCAAAACTTTTTTTGAAAAATTACATATTTTTTGGGAAAATCAAATATTTTTTTGAAAAATCAAATATTTTTTTGAAAAATCAAATATTTTCCGAAAAATCGAATATTTTTTTGAAGAATCAAACCTTTTTTTTAGAAATCAAACCTTTTTTTTTTAAATCAAACCTTTTTTTTGAAAAATCAAAACTTTTTTGATATTTCAAAATTCGTTATCGAACCAAATTTAAGCTCGAATCTAATTCGATAAAGATATTTTACATTTATTTCTGAACTCGTCGATTAACTTTATTTCTCGTATGATTTTTTTATAAATTCAAATGTTTTTTTTATACTCATCCATGATCGTATTCTTCTCTTTTCGACATTTTTCAAAAGTTTCGACGAAAATTAATTCATGTCGAAAAAAAATTCGGCGAACTAAATTGGGACAAAAACAAAATGGCGAATAATTTTTTTGAAAAAAAAAAAAAAAAAAAAAAAGAGGCGGGAAGCGGAGTTTCGCGAACCCTTCCACCTCGATTGGCTTCGTCAATTGAATAATCGTTCGGTGTAAATGCACGTGGTCGACGTCGCGCCGATACGTTTCAAATTCAACCACGAGAGGGAGCAACGTAGAGTAGACCAGCGACGTGTTTCTTATTCTTTTTTGCTGCTTCCCCCATCCTGAATCGTCCAACGATAGAAAAACCGGATGTGCACGTCCATTATCAAATTAATAATCGCAATTTGCATCGATTCTTCGTCGACCAATCGCTCAATTGACAATTTAACAGCAATTGCTGTTAATTGAAAGAAGAATCACGTTTCTCAAATAAATAATAAAAATTCCTGAAGCAAAATCAAAAGATTATTGTCGATTGAACAAAAAAAATGCTATTAAACGATTCCTAAATTTGTCTTTTATATTTCTGTTTTTTTTCTTCAATTTTTCAATTATTTTTCAATTCAATTCAATTCAAAATTTCAATTTCAATTTCAAAATTTTTTTAATTGTTTCAATTCTTCTATTTTTCTTGTTTTCAATTTTTTCATTCTGTTCAATGTAAAATTTCAATTTCAAACACTTTTCGATTCAATTGAGTTCAAAATTTCAATTAAAATTTCAAAAAAATTTTACCTCAATTCAATTCAAAATTTAACTTCCACTTTCAAAATTTTGCAATTCAATTCAATTCAGAATTTCAATCTCAATTTCAAAATTTTCTCAATTACTTCAATTTTTCGATTTATCGTTTTTTCAATTTTTCTTTTTTTCAATTTTTCAAGTCAATTCAATTTTGTAATTCAATTCAATTAAAAATTACAATTTCAATTTCAAACACTTTTCAACGGAATTGAATTAAAAATTTCAATTCCGATTTCAAAAATTTTTCAACTCGTTTCAATTCAGAAATTAAAATTCCAATTTCCAAAATTTTCCAACTCGATCAATTCAAAATTTCAATTTCAATTTAAAAAATATTTCAATTATTTCAATTTTATAGATCCCAGTGAAATTCGACAACATTTCTTCCCTCCTTCAAACAGGGAAACGAAACAATTTGTTTACATAAGGAAATACACAATTTAACAATTGCGCCCAATTAATTTTGTTTCCAGGTCCGTCTCGCGTGTGTTAATTGACGAATGAGAGAAGGAGTTGGACCACCGGCGGAAGTTCGTAGCCATGAACTTCCTTCGACCTCGCGTCGCGCTCGTTGCGATAATATCGTTTTGATTTTTGTTTTTTGTTTGCGAATGCGACGATTCATGCTTTTTTTTATTTGCAAACGAGACTAGGAGTGGGGGAGAGGGGAAGAAAGGGGGGGGGGGGCGTCATTAAAAATTTCAACGTCGCAAATTTACGATACATCATCATTGGCTACATAGAAAACGCAGCTGTTTCATTTTTCGAGTTCAAAGATCTCGTCAGACCGTTCATAGAACGCTGATTTCTCGTTATCAGTCCGCCTGAGTCGTCGTCGTTAATTTTGAAGAAAACGTTTTGCAATCGATGATTCGACTTAAGGAAAACGGCCTGGTTAGTTATCGCCAAGCAGAATTCATAAACATCGAGGTTGAATAAATAACCACGTGTCGATTAATTATTTATTATTATTATTATTATTATTATTATTTTTAATATTTTTAGTTATTTCTTTTTTTCTGTTTTTTTGTTTTGTTTTATTTTGTTATTTTTAAGACGTGCAAACGATCGTCGTGAAAGAAAGAAGCTTTGTTCCACGAGGGCATTTCGAGAATAAGGTCGCAGTGTTATTCTTGTGGGAAAGGAAACGACCCGAGAACGCGATAAAAGAAAGTAATTAGTCTCATTAATGGAAAAACTGTTTCGAGAGAGCTTCGAGGAACGTAAGGATTCGGTTTTTCCATTTATTTTCTTTCGAATGTGAAACAAATCCTTTTATTTCGAATACCAATAAGTTCAATCATCGAATTATATGAAAATATATACAAAATTAATTTTTGAAAAATTGATTTTTTTTGAAAATTACCTTACGAAAAATTAATTTTTTTCGATATTTTCAAATTCGGAAAGATATTGGATTTATTTAAAATTCTGTTGAAATGTAGATTACTAAAGTAGAACCAATGTAAGCAATATAATTAATTCGATTCGTTTGGAATTTCTATAAAAAAAAACAAAAAAACAGAAATCAATTTTTCCACCAATTTTCAATGTTCCATTTTTTTCTTTGCTTTTCTCTATTCGGACAAGTAGATATTTACAAAAAAAAACACTTTCTCAATGCCATAAACGTTACTGTCCCAAATGTCAATTTTGAATTTCGATATCGCGATTTTCGTTCCCAAAAAAAAATGTTTTAGTCACGAGATTTCAAAATTTTGTAAGATAAAGAAGAACGTAAGGATTCGTTTTTTCCTTTCTTTTCTTTCAAATATGAACAAAAATCCTGTTACTTCTTTTTTTCAAAATTTATAAATCCAAAATTGTCAAATTCCCAAAAATATCGGATTTATTTCCAATTCCGGTTAAACATAAATTACTAAAACATAACCAACGTAAGAAAAACAATAAATTCGATTCGTTTCGAATTTCTATTAAACAAAAAAAAAAAAAAAAAAAAATCAATTTTTCCACCAAACAATTTTCAATTTTTCATTTTCCTTTTTTTCTGTTCTCTATTTAGACAAGTAGATATTTACGACAAAAAAAATACTTTCTCAATGCCATAAACATTACTGTCCCAAACGTCAATTTTGAATTTCGATATCGCGATTTTCGTTCTCAAAAAATAAAATTGTTTTAGTCACGAGATTTCATGACTTTGTAACAAGAACGTTGAATCATTGTATTAACACATAATATCGTGTATAAATAGTAACTTGAGGCCATGACAACGATAGAGAGAGAAAGAAGAGAGAGAGAGAGAGAGAGAGAGAGAGAGAGGGAAGAAGAGCGAGGGTGGAGAAATGAAGGAGCGGAGGGGAGGGGGAAGAGGAGGGGGAGGAGGAGGAGGGGTAGACTTGAAAAGATCGTTGGTCTTAACGTTACGTTCCTGCAGACCCCGTAAGATTCTATCTCAATTGACCTATGCCCCACCTCGGCTACTTTTATCAGACTGACCGATCCCGAGTCCCGCATACGATTTCGTTCACTCAACTTGGAAATACGCAACGAGAATGACGAGCCACGGTCGTGAAATTGCCCTCATCTTCTTTTTCGTATTTTCCGTCGTTTGCGCGGATATTACACCTTGGAAATATTGTCCTGCGGCCGAGAGTGAGTTTCACCGAAAAAGAAATAAAATTTTTGATTAAAAAACAAATATTAAAGAATTTTGAAAAAAAAAAAAAAATGGAACGAAAATGTCGTGTGATTGAGGTTTTGTTGGATATTGCTTGTTCATCTTCGAATTTTTTACGTTTTTGTTTGGAGAATTGGAGAAATTGAAAAATTGAAAAATTGAAAAAAAATAATAATAATAATTGTTTGGAGCGATACAAATTTGATAATTTGTATTATTTTGTAGATGAAGCTCCGAACACCCATTGTAATATTACTGAACTGCGAGTCACTCCGTGCAAGGAAGCAGCCGAGGGTAAACCTTGTAGGGTGAAGCGTGGCAGCAATGCCACTATCGAGTTTGACTTTGTCACGGGTGAGTAATAAAAAAGAATTGAATTTTGGAAGAAAGGATGAAAGAAATAAAGTAAATCGATGATTAAAAAAATTATTTTCTTTCGTATATTCAAACATTTTCGAATTAGCAAAAAAGTTTTGATTTTAAAAAAAAAATTTGATTCTACAAATTAATTTTGATATTCCAAAAAAATTTTGTTTTTTTCATAAAAATTTCGATTTTTAAAAAAAATTTTGATTTTTCAAAAAAAGTTTTGATTATTCAAAAAAAGTTTTGATTTTTCAAAAAAAGTTTGATTTTTC